>LFYR01000736.1:0-57710 GCA_001185155.1 Zostera marina | reverse complement strand
ATATCAAATAAAACCAAGAATTTAGGATGCTACGACAAATAAAATAAAAGGTTGACTTAAATATCTTTGTACACTATTAGTGAATGTAATTAGTTAGTTGGACTATAGTAGTTAGTGGATATGTTAGTGGGTTGAATAAATGTAAAGGTATATAAAGACATGAAAAGAGAATGAAAAGGGATCGCATTTTGATTTCTCTACTCACACACATACCTTGTTCTTATATCAAATAAAACCAAGAATTTAGGATGCTACGACAAATAAAATAAAAGGTTGACTTAAATATCTTTGTACACGCATTTCAATTAAATCCCAAGGTAAAAGCAAACTCAAAGAGAGACGGAATTAGATAATGAAGCACAAAGAGAGAACCATAACTAAACTCCGAATTTCAAATAGATGATAAACGAGGAAAGCACAATCACTTATTAGAATCAAGAAGTCTTGTAAACAAAACGGGGTAGGGCAATCAAAAGAAGGATATGTAGTCGGAATTTAGAACAAATCGATGGATGATACCTGATATTGGGCTCGATTAGAAGATGCGGATCAGGTACGGTGTTTCCGAAGAGTGGTTGCGATTTCGGAGGTAGAGTAGGGCCGGAGTTTTTTCCAAATCCCGCCATTAGTGAACACAACTAGCACCTGACAAAGAGGGTTTCGGTCTTTTGGAAGAGGAAATTTCGAAAATGAAAATAGACGAGTGACGACACGTGAAATTACTTATTTGCAAAATTTCAAAAATAGACGAGTCTATTTTTAATGCTCTTTAATGAGATGAAAAGATCATTAATAAAAGTTACACTATGTTAAAAATGGATTTTACAATTTAAGTTTTAACTAATGTTTTAATATCAAAATTTCTGCTGCAGATAACGAGCTTGGAACGATAGACGGACACGCTAAAAAAATATCATTTTTTTCTCCAAAATTTCAAAACAAGTTCAATCATTTTTTCTAATGACATCTAATTTGAACTATCCATTTTTAAATCGATGATCATGTGAAAAAACTGATACTAGTCATTATGGTGACTACACGGTCATTTTAAGAATTTCGCTTACCCAAACCAAAAGTACGTACATTTTGATTAAATTTATTCCACATCATTTTTTTTTAAATACGAAAATAAAATCCAATTGGAGTCATGCGGATGCTTTGTTCAACTTAGGGTTAGAGTTAGGAAGGATGATAAAGAATTACAGATTACAGTCTACAGATATAGTGACATAGTATATTTTTAATACAATTAAAAATTAATACAACTTCCAACTCCTAAATCCAAGGAATAAGTATGAATAAATGAGTAATTATCAAAGTATACATACATATATGATATCCATATGTATATAATGAATCTTCTGTATATAATACACATACATATATGATATATACGTTACAATCTCAGAAGAAACTTTTGTTGCTTGGTAGTTGGTAGTTGGCAATTGGCACATCATATTTATCATGTTCCAAATTCTTGAGATCTTTACAATTCGCTCCATAGATGGATGTTAAATGCCAATTGACAAACAGGGAGGAGAATTGAAGTTGCCGATCATTTCCTTTAAACATGCTGATCATCATATGAGTACAAGTTGAAGTCAATCGATTTGTTGGATGATCATGTCTGGTCTTTGTTCATGTTGTTTGCCCATATAGTGATATCAAATGGGTTTCGATTCAACGCATTCCAAACATCATTTGCTTCAACAAATTATACAGACCAAATTTAAATTACTATTATTCATATTTGAATATACATAATCATCAATAGATTAAATTGGCTAAACTAATGTGAAGTGTGTAATGACATAATAATATTCAATAATAGTAATGCAAACGACTGTTAAATTTTCACAGAAAAACAGATTTGAAACGGCTATGAACAAGGGGAGATGCTGCTCACCGGAGAAGGAGGCTGAAAATCACCAAATAAAAGGCAAGCTCTTCACTCTGATATGTAACTGACCAGAGTTCTTTGGAAGGTTTAATGTAATTTTGGAGCAGACTAAAATAATAAATTATGTAACCTAGATCTATTTATATTAGGTGTAGTAGTAGAATACTAGAATGAAAGATTTCCACTCCACCATTTAAAAATCAAAGAAGAATAAGACAGGGAGATCCCCTCTCCCCAATATTATTTGATGTAGTCATGGATGTCCTAAGTAGATTACTAGAAAGAGAAGTAGGATCAAGAAAAATAGACACATATAAGGTCAATGGAGCAACATCCATAATCCATATCACATCTAATTTATGCAGATGATATACTAATTTTCTCCAAAGTAAATAATAAATTCCTAAATGCAATTAAGAGAACTCTAGCAAAGTTCTTCTCCTTCTCTAGGCTAAAAATTAATGCTACAAAAAGCTCAATGACATTATCCAAGGCCTGCGCTGAAGATCAAACACTACAAGTCACCCTTGACTTCTCCATCAAAGCCCTCCCCCTCACATACCTAGGTCTACCAATAACAGGGAAGAAAAAATCCTATAATCATTGTTGGAAACTGATACAATCAATAGAGAACATGTTAGCAAAATGGAGTGGGAAATGCCTCTCCTATGGGGAAAGAATCCAGCTAGTAAACTGGATTCTTGCAGGGAAATACAGCTACTAGGCCCAGCGCACAGCTTTACGTGAATCTATAACAAGGTAAGGAAACTGGCATATAAGTGATATAACTTCATATGGGATAGGAGAAAAGGAATACCTTGGAAACAAATTATCTTACCCAAAGCAGAGAAAGGATTAAAGGTAAGAAACCTAGATGTCATAGTACCTGCCATAAACATCAAAAGAATTGCAATTTTTTGGGAAAAATCAGACTCAATACTAGATACATGGATCCAAGGGAGATACATAAAGGGAAGGGCCCTTTCAAACATTAAGATCAAAAACACTATAGACTCCCATTTCTGGAAATTTATAAAGGGGGATAGCCCCAAAGCAGATGCACTAATTGAATGTGGGCCAAATTATACAATCATGTGGAAAAATGGAACCCCAAACAAGAAACTTGCAAAAATAACTGAGATACTTAGGGACAAAAGCCATAAAGACAACCTAGCAGAGGGAATATGGTACGACAAACCCACAAAATTCTCCATACTCCTCTGGAAAATAAAATGGGGATATAAAAACACTTTCACCAGACTAAATGGGTGGGGCACACTCAACCAAGTCACCTGCCTATTATGCAACACGGAAAATGAAACGAGAAGTCACCTATTTTTCTATTGCACATACACTAGGGCCATTCTATTACTCCAAATAGGAAAACTAGACAACATATTCTGGAAAATCATGAACATACCCACACCCACAACCACACACCATGACATAAGGCTAGGAGACCTAACCGAGGCATGCCAAAAGCTAACACGTCATTCTCAAATTTGGGGTTTATTATGAAACATGATTGGAGCCTTGAGTTAGCACATATGGGCAGAAAGAAACAGAAGATGGCAACAACATTCACTCAGACCACCAGAAACGGTACTCAAGGAGGTCATAAATGGCATAAGATTTTCCTTCAAGCCGGAGGGCTTTAAGAAGAGATGTTGTCATCCATTGGGGCCTAGCACGATGCAAATATGGGAGACCAACCTCTGAAGGCAGATAACCTAGTACTCAACACTAGGCAGTATGGTTGTGTGGAAAGTGTCAAATGAGTCTTGTGCTCTTTACATTATTTTATCTGTTTTTAATGCTTATTTCCCACTCTAATCAATCAGGGTAATGTCCTTCATTACTATTAAATATTAATGAAAATATTTAACTGCTTCAAAAAAAAAGTGGTTTGATCCAACCCCATGTCATGTGAACCAAGTCACATGGGAGGAAGAAGCTTAAGCTCGATTGCTTAGAAGAAGTCAGGATTGGTCGAGACTTGACGATGATCTGAATCTAATCGGGTGGATGGGATCTAACCAGGTCACCCAATGCTAGGGGTCGGCTGTAGGATCAGCCCAAATATTTGGTCAATATTCTTAGTGACTTACGGTCGAACTAATCTCGACAAGTCTAATTGGGTTTCCCAAATATAGTCGGACATACCCAATCGGGTCGCCAAATATTTAGTCGTGTTTTTCCAAATAATCGGTTGTATAGATTTAATGAATACGGCAACCGGGACAAGAAGTAAAGAACTACGACCTTACGCAAGATTTTAGTGTCTATATGAGTGTTGTCCTTACTAAGGTGTGATCATATGATGAAGAATAAAAAAAATATTTAAAAAAACATGTGTTACTTAACTAAAAGTGGACATAATTCTAAAATAAAAGTATCTCAAATCATACAAATAAAAGAAATGGAACTAACCTCATTTAGACTAGGAAGAACGGCATCTGCAAGTTCCTTGTTAATTTCTATAGGCAGTGGAGGCATTTGGCTCATTATACCAGGCATCTCCCCCATGCTGCTCAAACTCATCATAAACATTGTTAAAACGATAATACCATGATTTTAAGTAGTTTAAGAAAAGTGCTTTTAAAGATTCGAATTTTTCAGCTTACCGAGATAAAATGGATGTGATGTTGTTCCTTGAATGACAAAATAGACTGAAGTTATTTTGTAGCTGTAGTGTGTATGTATATAATATATATAGCAAAAAAAGTTATAATTAGTGGTAATTCTAAGATTATTATTTTAAAAAAAGGTAATTAAGTTTACCTTGGTGTGGCAAGTTGGCAACATAACAGAATTAAATTGAATTCGATCAAAATTAAACATGTGCAGACTTATATTTGAAGATAGATATGCATAAGAAAATGCAGGATAATTAAAAGTTCTCACCTTAACGTTTTCAAGATTATCTTCTAACTGGTGAAAAATAAGATTATTCTCCTCTATAAGGCATTGTGTTGCATCATCTATAATCGGTACTATTCAATTGAATGATCAACGTAAATCAAAGACAGAAAAACAAATCAAATAGGTGACAAATGATAATGCAAAGGGTAATAAATTGGCATAACTCGTCAACACTATCAGTCTAGTAACTTTTATTTTTTATCAATTTCTAGAAGATTTAAAATAATATATTCTAGCAGTGAAAAAATTCATCAACACGTGTTCCAAATTCCAATCCATTGATAGATTACACACTCTTGGATGTAATTAAAAGTAGAACTTACTAGCTAAATGAAAACTAGAAAGAGAAATATTGCTAACCTTCAGATAAAAATCTACTGGTGTTGTTCATATGAGGCGTCATAAAAGAATAGAAGGGCATATTCTCTTGCTGATAGGGAGATTTATTTGAAATTAAAGATGAATCGATTGATTTATCCTGAAAAAAACACATAGTTTGGAGTTATTGAAAAAGAAAATTTAGAATTTATCATAAAAATTTGAGTTTTTTCGACAAAATATTAAACCTGTGTATTTTTTTTTTGGTAAAATAAACTTAATGCACAAAAATAATCATATTTTAACTTGAATATAATTTTAACCTGAATATTTATTCTACTTAAATATAATTAATTCATCTTAACTTTTAATACATTAGGATTTTTCCATTGAATATTTGAAAACATACATTTACTTTTTTTACAGCGCTACAAGCCTACAGCATCATCTCTCAGGTGCCGCAAGTTTATGATAAATAAATATGTTGTGCTCACTATTCTTTAAGCTAAAAAATGTTAGAACTTAGAATTATTCAGTAAATTAAAATAAGCTCAAAATAGAAAATCAACCTTTCTATCTTTCATCTTCTTCACAGGGTAATGTTCTTTTGGTTTGCGTCGTTTCCCACTTCCCTTGTTCTAGAATATGAAGGAAGGTCAAACAATCACTAAAATGTATAAGAATGCAAATGAAAATAAACATTTTCAGTCATAAAGATGTATGAAAATATAAAAAACGGATATATATAGACATAGAATGTAGCACCTGTGTGCTAGCTTCGGCGATGGCCGGAGGGAAAATAACTACTAAAATAAAAACTAAAGAAAATAAACCAATTTTTGCCTCCTTTCACTCATTAACTTCTTAGTACTTATACATAGGGTTAGTAACCGTCATTAGTAACTACTAAGCCTGTAAATGGTATACCAAAATCCATATTCGTATCCGTTTTCGAATTCGAATATGTCGATTTCCGGATTCGGATACCAAAAATGATGTCCGGAAATTATCCGGACGGATCCGGATATCTGCAATATCCGTCGTTAAAATCCGAATTCGGTTGATAATTCCGGATTCGGATATCCGGATATCCGAATAAATATAAATTGACTTCCGGATATCCGGATTTTAGGATGAATAATTGACTATTAATTAACTTTATTAAGGATGATTTTATAATTTTATAATTTTATTTTAAGGTTTTTATAAAAAGTTATCCGGATTCGGATATCTGGAAATTTATCCGAATTCGGATCCGGATTTTCCTATCCGGATATTATTCGGATGGATTCGGATTATCCGGATTCAGATATCAGGTTATTCGAGCCGAATCCGACCGATATACAGGCCTAGTAACTACCCACTAACACGTTAGTAACCGACATTAGTAATCTCCATTAGTAAGTTGCAATTTAGTTTTAATAACTGGTAAAGCTATAATTGCAATACTTATTTAATTAAGGATGTAACTGAAAATAGGGAAATAAGTTTTTTAGTTGGGGAAGAATTCGCAAATGTCGGTCAGAGCTGCCGGCGAACGTCGGGAGCGCTTAGCAGGTAGTTTGTTCTTATCATAGACCATCAAGTGTTGGAAATTTTGTTGGTAATGAGAAATGATAAACGATTGATCATTAAATTGATAATAATTGTCAAAGTATCTTTACATCTGATTTTCCTGTATCATATTTTTTTAAAGATTGAAACAAAACTGGGAATTGATAAAGATGTCTTCTAGAAAATGAAGTGTAGCGAATCAAACAAAATAGGAATAATGAATAATTAGATAGCCCCCCTCATGAAATGCGCTGTAAACAAAAAAAATCAGTAAACAGAATCTTACACACATCCAACGACATCTTAAAGCAACATCTCTGACAGTCTTGTTCCGCAATAATGCTGCGATCTTGATGTACTTGGTTATATTTAATTCATGAGCGTAGCTAAAAAATTCAACAAGAAAATATTCATTGAGCTGATGAGTACAATAAAGAACCAATCATGAATATGAGAATACATACATCTACAATTCAGAAACCCCTAAATAGAAATGAAAAATGAACAAATTACTTGAGAAAACCAGTTTCCAATAACAACTGCTCATCATAGGACCAATCTACTGGCAAGGCAGCATTGTTCGACAGTCCTGCCATCTGGTCAAAGAATAAATTAGAAGAACAACTCCCAGATTGACCAAGCTGATTCCCAGCCAACATCATCCCAGGTGTGAAGCTTGTCTCACTGGAACCTTCCATGGGATAAACCATTGAAGAGTTTGTTATTGTCCCTGATTGAAATGACACTACATGAGAACCGTGAAGCTGAGATGATAGCATTCCCATGTGAAAATTCAGGTTGGGATCAGCTTCCATGTTCTCACCAATCACCAATGTCATCCCTAAATGTATAAAATGAACAGAATAAAACCTTATCGAAAATGCAAATATCATTCGAGAAAGCAATCATTCGCTTTGCAGAAACCAAACAATTCGCTTACAAAATATGCACGAAGAAGAAGAAGAAAAATAACATATGGAGAGACGGGGGAAGTAAAATAATAAGCTTAATCAACCTTTTCAATCACGTAATCGAATTGAACTTAAACCCCCCAAATTATGATGAGGGAGGAAAAATAACTTACAAATATTTTACGGAAACTGCACCTCTCCATAAAAAAATCGCATCTTTCCTGTACATAAAAAAAAAAAATCAATTTTCTTCCTTTACCAACAACGGAGGAAGAGACGAGATTGATCTACAACTCCTCTACAAAAATGACTGCTCTCGACCACTAAACTGACTGACCGACCAACTAATGGTTGATAATCTCACACCTTCACCACACGTCCGGCACTGCAAGCAACGATCGATCTTCTCCCCACTCCGCGACTCCACAACTCCAGTTTCCCCCTTTTACCACTCTCTATCCTATTCCTCCAATCTATACTTTCGCACCATTTTTTTCAATCGACCTTTTGTTCTGTTTCAACGATTCAACGTTATATAAGTGATGGCGGGCGCCCAAAGTATTGACCCCCTGTGTTCAGTCTAAATTACAGCGCATAGCATCAGGTTTCGGGTCTGCTCAGTTCCTGCCACGTAGGCAACGTGCTTTCGTGTTTTCATTTTAATTTGAAACCAAATTTAATTGTGACTCGATTGATTTCCCCCAACACGGAAGAACCCATTATGATTTATTAGTAGGATTTCTCTTAAATCAATTTATCCGTTAACACCTGTCGTTTTTGCCCCTTGTTTTCTGCCGTGATAAACGGGTAATAATATACGTTGATAAATTCTCAACTGATTCCGACAATTATTAAGATTTTTAAAGATACAAAGTATAAATAAATAGACTAAGTTTCAGGTGTGTCAAACACTATGTGTCAAATTATTGTATGCCGTTAAATCTTAATCATCTATCTCACATTTCATTATTCATCAACAACTCCATTCTGTACGACGACGTTGTATGTTACATTATCCTCGAGTTGTATATCACATAACGTATTATGTTGTATGACGCATTTAACACATCTAATTTATGACACACCTGAAGTGCGTCCTAAATAAATAAATTATAATTTTTTCAAAATTTCATCATAAGTATAACTGATGATTAAAGTGTCAAACGAGCCGAACTTTTGCTTATAGAGACAGACTCGGGCTCGGCTCGTTAAAGAGTTGAGCTTTATTTGACACTCTGCTGATGATATATTATATAACTCTGATATATTATTCAAACTCCCAAAGATAAACAATATCCTCTATTAAAAAAATCCAATCCGTTTCCCGCACCTGAAACATGACGGTCGTCCACGAGAACGTCATCGGCGTCACGGTCATCCACGAGGACATCATGGGTCTACGCGGTTCCAGCAGTGAACGGATATGTCATCGGGAATGAACCGCATCAAAAATACAAGACGGGCGTGGTAAACAGATGTGGGTGCATTCACAAAGGGGATGAACGGCATCAAAAATACGTCCTAAAAAAATTCTGAGTTCGACTTTTTTCATATGATATCAATTAACTGTTATCAAAAAAAATCTTTTAAACGGTATAATGATTAGTGTTTGACAATGATTATTATTTGAGACTACGATAATATATTATGTAATTCTGATATATTGTCAAGAGAAAATTAATCTCTAACAGGTTAGAACACGACGGCAATAATTCATTGATTCTAATCATGAGGTGTCTGGAAAGGTTTGTAAATCTTTACATTACTAACCAGACCACGGATCGAGCCAGCCGCCGCAACCAAACAAATAACCAAACACAAATAGGTCAACGTCGTAAGCATCAACCATCGGAAAGACCACTTTGGTATGTTATCCTTTTTGATGTGCATCTCTATAGGAAAGTACACAGTGAGTGGCCAGAACGAACAAGCTCCGAGCAGCCCCAAGAAGTCATTGAAGAAAGGTAAGACCATGGCTATCAAGGTGGTGATCATGACGTAAAACGATCGCCAAACCAACCGGAAAAGATTGATGCTGATGTTCTGATTCAGAATAGGGAGTTTCACCACGTGTTCCTTATTGATGAAACTTGAGTACGGCCATCTGTTTTGGGCATTGATCTCGACGAATTGGAAAAATGGTTGGCAGAACACTTGGTATGCGCCAACGAGGTGGATGACAATGCAGATGTTGCCGATGTCGATTAGCCAGAATGGATCGTAGAATCCGAAGCCGGTGAGGATATTCCCCGGAGCATTGTTACCGAAGGCGGCGTAGCCTAAACTACCGCAGAGAAGGTAGAAGAGTGTTGTCGTAAATACTCCAATTAAAGAAGCCTTCTTCATGACTCCACTCTCCGGTGGACTTGACTTGAGCGTGTCCTGCAAATTTACAAATAATCAAATAATCCATCACTCACTCACTCACTAGTTTCTAATTAGTAACAGACCTGGATCTCTATGAGAATGGTGGAGAAGGCGTATGAAAAGGCAATGTCGCCGACGGCTTGGAATATTTTCCAGATATTCTCGGTGGACGATGTTGCATCGACTCCGTCGACGGTGATCACTCCACCCAATGATGTATGCATATCTCCTCCTTCTACATATACGAATATGCACCGGCGAGATATGAAAACGAACCAGAATTAAAGAAGAAGAAGAAATAAAATAAAAAACCTGAAATCTTATTGATGGAGAGTCCAAGGGCAATGGCGGAGTATACCAAGGACATGACTGCTGCAACGATGGATAACCACCATAGTTTATGGAAGTTCTGCATCTGCGACAGTATTAATTCAAAGCAACCGAATGTTACCATGAATCCATTGTTATTCACGTCACAATTGGCGGCGTGCCCATATTTGTAAAAACAGTCTGACCTCCGAACTGCCCTGAAAATTCACCAGATAGATTAAGGATGATGAAAGAAGAATAAGAAAGAATATAGAGTATATTTACGCCATGCTAATAGATCCAGTAATAGCGTAACCAATGCTGATGCCGACGAGATTGCAATACTGTGCAAGGCCACAGAGAGTGACGTTGATTCCTCCTGCAAATTAAATTTTATAAAAAAAAATCAGAGAGAGGAATTAGTAGAGACGATTGATGTTAATTTGATTGGTTAGTTTTTGCCTAAATGAGTTCTGACGACGTCCATGTATGTGTAGTTTCTCTTCTGGGATCCGGGATCCGGAGATCGGTAACAGTCGGCGAGGAGAGATGAGGTGAAGTACGTTATGACAGAGAACACTACGATGGCTGCCGGACCGGAAACCCAACCGAGCTGTGCTATGCACCACGCCAGTGAGAGCACGCCGGAACCTATCACTGCGGTGATTATGTGCGCACTTGCAGTCATCAGCGTTCCTACGTACAAAAAAAAACAATCACTTCATCAATGGTTACATTTAACGGTGGTCGAATGGATGCACGGAAAGAAGATATATACCGGTTCTTTTTTCACGGCCATCGTCGTCTAAATGATCACCGACTGTTCGATCGGATTTCATCAAGTCGCCGTCGTTACAGAAACACACCGAACAAAAACAACGATGGAGAAGAATGGCAATCGGACAACGGGTGCTCTGGTATATGAAAGATCGGCACTTTAATTTGCCGGATTTGTTTTTGTTTTTTTAATAATGGTGACTTCTATTTTTGTCATTTTTACCTTTTTTGACTTTAAATACTTGCTAATTGTGCTACAGCCCGCATTTCTTTTTTTTTGAATTAAATACATGCTACTAAAGGGTAAATCCCACGACACACAAATACACAATCCTAAAGCCAAAGGGTAAATCCCAGGAAGACTAACCAAATCCTTTTTTTAAATGGGTGATTTAAATTAAAGTAAAAATTCAAATACAGAAAAATTAAAACAGAAGAGAAGAGAAAATAAATAAGATGGAGAATTAGAATGCTAATGATAATTTAGCTTCAACCTCAATTTTTGGAGCTTCTTGAATCTTGCTTCATTAAATAAGACGTCCAGATCTTTTACAAACTTCATCGCGAGGACCTTCAATCAGATACATCGCTTATAGCGTTTGATACGCTCGTCCTAGATATACCAAATGAAGGTGGATAAAGCTTCCCAATGTAATCCTCATGAGGGAGGTTCATTAATTCTTGAACCTTTAAATACCTTCAATGATGTCCCCTAGACGAACATCCCCCAAATCCTTTGAAGCTAATCCCAGAACCTGCCATAATGCGAAACCAGAACTTGAGGTAAAGGTGCTCCAGACATGCCTCTTGTAGGAACAATTATTTAAATAGTAAATGGACGACGATCTCATTCTCCAAATTGCACAATAGATGTACACTTATATATAGGGTACCCTCATCCCCCATCTTCTCAGTCACATATTAGAAAAGAAATTGGTCGAGCAGCTCCCAAGCCTCTTTTGAACGCAGGTTGGCCCGCGCGTGAAAAAGTGACGGAGGTCGGTCGGGGGGAGGTCAGGGAACGCACGACCAACACGTTGTCTGCGTCCTCGGCGGCGTCGAACAACAGAGCGGTCGTCATAGACAGGATCAACGACAGGAGTTACAAGGATATCACCCGGAGCGACGCTGGACTCAACTACAACAACATCATTTTCAACTTGACGAAGAACAGGAAGGCGACATTGAACAGCTAGAAGCAAAGAGTTAAGGCGGTGACTCTCGATAGTAGTAAGGGCGCGAGCTTCTTCCCCGTGGAGAATATATAAGACTTTCGGACGAAGCAACATGCTGGTGTACTAGATCGCGGCCAAGCTCCTCCAACACAGAGAGCAAAGACATGATGAGTTCAGAAAAGTTCAAGAAAAGTAAAGAAAAGAAGAATTTACAGGCTGCGGAAAGGGGGGAGTACTGATGATACCCCTGGTCCATCAGACCAGGCCTATCCCCAACCAGGCCCAGCAGGCCCACTCGACCAGTGAAAGAAGGCTCGGTCCAGTAGAAAAATGTATAAATACCCTTAGGGGTTGAATGTAGAGAGGGGGGAACATTTGTAGTGTACTTGTAATAGAGATTGTCTGGCATATATTTTGTACCACACTATCATGAACGTATCGTGTTAAAATCGTGTCATGTTTTTTTACAAATCGTGTCTATTATTGTCACCCCTACTTGCAGCCTTCGAACGTGTCTCCATGGGGGTGTACTATTTTTTTGGGTATATATTTATCATGATTTTCATTCAAAAAAAATTGAAAAATTATTAATAACAGGGCAGCAGTAGAAGCACTCTTGTAAATGAAATAACAGACATAATACACCATTGGTTCTAATGCAAACTCATATTCAATTTATGCAATATTGAATATAATCAAAGAGTTGTTCTTCAGAATTTTGGAGCAACAAACAAACATTCACTTACAACATACATCACTTACACACAAGCAAATAAAAGTCTGAAATCTCTGAGAAAATATGCAATTTAAAGTTTAAATGTATTTATTGAAAGTTTAATTTAAAATCCAATATCACGCCAATTTTCCTTCCTTTCCCCGCTGATTTGATTACTAATTCAAATAACAAATACTTTGATGGTCGGAAATAATCTTGGTCACCATGCATGCACCTACAGCCAGGGAGTGATAAATAAATCGGTCAATCTTTTAAAACAAGGATAAATCAACTGTAATTTCATTAATGCCTACATGAATGGAAAAATAATTCAAGTTATAACTGATTTTTCGTTAAATGAACAACTGATTTTTATAATAACAGAACATACCTTAATTTTCAGATATCGTTTTTATAATAACTGATTGGATTCGTTTTTTCGTATCCTCACTACAAAAAACCAGCGCAGTTCTGGCGGCAAATTCCGGCAGCCAGGGCGCCGGTATAATGGTTTCTGGCGGCCAAGCCGACGATATTCCATCGCCGGAAGTAATGTCGCCGGAATTGTGAAATACCGGCGGCCAAGCCGTCGGCAAAAAAATGTGGATTCCGATTTTAACAGAAATTGTCCGGCGGCTTAGTCGCCGGAATATTTTTTTGAAAATTATACTCTGGCGCCGGCAGTTATTTTTTGGAAATAATTTTCCGGCAGCCTGGCCGCTGGTAGTTTAAATTATTAAAAAAATTCCTGACGGATAGGCCGCTGGTCAATATTTCCCGGCAGGAAAAAAAGTTCCCCGGGAAAAAAGTTCTGGCGGCCAGGCCGCTGGTTCACTTTTGAATTTTTTTTTTTTAAATTTTGTTTTTTAATATAATTTTTGTATGAAATTAATAAATTGAATTTAAAATTGAAATTGAATTTGAAATTGAAATTGAAGTTGAAATTGAATTTGAAATTGAAGTTGAATAATGAATGTACGACAAAAATTAAATTCGTTAATTATTAATTTAATTTCTTTTTTTCGCTCTTTTTCTTTTTTTTAGTTCCGACCACCTTTCGTAACGCCTCTTTTGTGAAGATAATCGTTCTTCCTCCGCGCGGTTGTGGAGTAGTGTGCTCCTCTTGTGGCGTAGTTTGTTGAAACGGCGTAGTTTCGTTGGTACTTGAGGTGCGGCTTTAGAAGTTGACGCTCCAGAAGAATTTATGTTGAACCCTCCCGCGGGATGCGCTGCAGCGTTGTTGAAGATTGGCGGAAATTCCGGTAAGCGCAAGGTCGGATTTTGAGTGAGCATTGCTGTGTTGTACTGTTCGAAAAACGCCATTTGACGAGCCATCACCTCATTATGACGAGCCATCGCCCTCTCGACAGTCTCGTTGACCTTATCTTCAACCTATGTTTCGGTCATCGCATCTTTTCCTTTATCCATGCAGAAGTTTCCGACATTCATCCGATGCGTTGTCTTCTTGCTCAATGAGGAACCAGTTGTTCTTAATGTTCTAGATTTTTTCGAGCTTCTACCGATAAATTCGGTTATAACAAACTTGATTAGAGCCTAATTAAAAAGAAAAGATGATAATAATTAATGTAAATTTAACTAATGAATTATATTGAAAAAATATAAAATACGTACCGTGTCAGTCATATTTTCTTGTTGAGCCATATTTTTGGCTTCTTCACTGTCTATCCATAGAATCGCTTTATCCTTAAAAAACAAATAAAAGTAGTCAAACAAATAATAATTAACTGTAATTAATTTAAAAGATTACGTATCACTCGTTCGTCTTTTGGATAAACTGTCTTTATATTGAGTTTCTAAATTTCAATATCATTTAATCCCTTTTGTTCATGTAATATTAAAATTAGGAAAAAACAGAAAAAAGAACTTGAAATTATATATATGAAATTAAATAATTTACTTACAGCTTCGTAATTTCGTTGTGCTAGACTTTTCGAACCTAAATTGTGTGATGTTTGTTTTACCCGATTGTCTTTGTTAATTTGAGAAATTTCTACATTAAGTTAAAATAAAGTAATTAAGTTAAAATAAAATAAAGTAATTAAGTTATTGCATTTAAAAAGAAGAAATTAATTAATACATACTAATCTCCTCGGTGATCTTCTCTCGATCAGTTTTTTTAGAAATTGTTCTTTGATGATGTAGTCGGGTAATGTTTTCATAACCTCTTCGACTGTTAGATCTTTATTATTATATTTATCTAATAAAGCGTTATAAGCGCTTCTCCATAATTTGTTTAATCTTTCATTGACACGTCGATAACCAAAGGTTGACCCGCTGTAATCAAATTCTCTCTGTTCGATGAATAATTATAAAATTAATTATTAATTAACTATAAAATTTATAATAATAATTAACTACAAATTAATAAACCTGTATCATTGCCATCGTCTCATCTATGTTTTTCTGGTCTTGTTCAATCCACGGTACGTCCATTGGTAGTAACTTGAAATCGCTCGCGACCATTGCGCATTTCTTGTTTAGTTTTTTAGCTACGCTATCGTGGGCAATTTGATCATTACTGAATTTTATTACAAACCGTTGTCCTTGTGATGGATGATATTCTGCATGATCTTTGTTTTGTTCTCTTGTTTTTTTCTTCGTTTGACTACCGCCAGCCGTGTTCATGTCATGTAGATTAGGATGATCATAATCTTGTTCATCAGATGAATGATCATAGTCATCACTCTGATCTGGAGTCGTGACGACCATGAAAACCGATAGAACGAATGCGACAAGTAACCAATACATCTAAATAAAATAAGGATAATTTAATTAATTGAAAGATAATATAAAATAAAAATAATATTCAAATTCATTATACATCGTCTATATCAAATATTTGTCTATGAGGTCTGTTTAATACAAAACTTCTATTAGATTCAATAGGATCTATTGAATAAAAACATTGTTTAGCTTGTTTGACAAAAATAAATGGTTCTTCCCCGTATTTTAGCATAGACGTTTTCACACTAACCAGACCGAACTCGTCTTTTTTATATCCTTCGTACTATTTGCAGTGAAACATGGGATATTTCAACATATCGTGTCTGTAACATATTTCGAAAACTTTGTGAAGAATTCCATGGTACAAAAGATCATCAATTTTCGGATTGTCATTTGGATTCTTTAAGTATGTGGATGTAGTGGCGGAGACTAAGACACCGTGATTTTGTGTCTTTTTTAAATTTGACACTTCAAACGAAAGAAATTTCACACCGTTTAAGATGTAGCCGTTGTACAATTTTAGAAAGAAATTTGGACCTTTTGATATCGAACAAATATCTCGTGAAATATTCTCGTCCTTGCCCCTATTTTTCTGAACATATGTTTCAAATAAGTCTGCAAATTCTTTGAAATGTAATTTTTGCAAACACAAAGAAGTAATAGTCGGATACCTAATATGTCAAACGTAAATATTAAATAGATACGAAAAAGATATATCGATGATATGAAAATGATTAATCATGTCATATACGTACCTTTGTTTTAGGTCGTCGATATGAAGATTTCGGAATATCTCAATAATATCCAAATTGAAAATGATATATCGATGAACCTGACCATGTTCAAGTTTAGTAAGTGAAGTGTGAGTTGATGCATCATAGTAACCATCGATATATCTTTCGGTTCTATTTGACTTAGTTTCAACGTTATGTAAAAAACGTGAACAGAATGTCATAGATTCGACGGCTAGATATTTTTCTGCAATCGACCCTTCAGGATGACTACGAGTCCGAACGTATTTTTTTAAAGTCAATAGATATCTTTCAATTGAATACATCCATCGATAATAAACTGGACCAGCCACTTTCGCTTCACTTGCAAGATGTACTACTAGATGTATCATTATTGTAAAAAACTGGGAGGAAATATTTTTTCCAAGTTGCACAATGTAATAACGATGTTTTTTTTCAATCTTTCCATATGTTCAACTACAATCGCCTTAGAACAAATCGCGTTGAAATACTTGCATATGTCAACTAAAACAAATGTTACCTTCGGATGTGTTGATCGACGTAACGCAATTGGAAGTAATTGTTGCATTATCATATGACAATCATGACTTTTCAAACTTGTAAACTTCTTTTCTTTCAATTTCACTTTTGATGAGATGTTGGATACGTATTCATCCGGAAATTTGAGATCATGAAATACTTTACAGAAAATCGTCTTTTCTTCATTATTGAGATTGAATATCGCCTTTGGAATCTTCCATTCAGAATCACTAATCTTTACTGGATGTAACTCAGAACGAATTTTCATTTCTTGAAGATCCAAACGGGCACTCCATTTTTTTCGATTTAATTATTTAATTATTTAATCAATAATTAATTAAATAATTATTAATTAAATAAATAAATGATTTTAATTTTTAAATAATTATTCAACAATTATTTAAAAATTAACTTACCCTAACCCTAATTAATTATTTTTAAATTAAATAATTATTTAATTATTTAATTACTTATTAATTACATAATTAATATTTATTTCATTTGATAAATAATTACTAAACATTTATTATTAATTAATTAAATAACTCATTTATATAAAATAATTACTAAACATTTATTTAACTAATTTTTAAATTTATTTAATTTTTTATTTAATTTAAAATCATGCATTTCAATTCATTTCATGACATTTCATTTCATAGCATTCATTTCAAAATATTTGTATTCATTTTAAATTTACATTAAGAACATGCATTTCATTTTCCAATTAATTAATTAACATAAAAATTATATTAACTAATTAATAAATGAATAATTTAAAATGAATAAAAAATATCACATTGATCGATAAATATTAAAGTCCAAATTGAATTTCGACCGCAAATGTTAATTACAACTATCCGCAAAAACCTATAAAAAATATCAACACATAACATATCAAAAACATATATATATCGATCAATCAATACAACAAAATACATAACATGTATCATAAACTATATATCGCAACATAAAAAGAACTTAATTAATTGTACATTACAAACCTTCAAAACAAACACCAATTCAACACCAATGCAGGGAGATGTCCGAAGAAAACAGTTCGGCACGGCGGGGATCGGATATCGGAGACAAAAATCCAACACCAATTCAACCTAAAAAAGTACATAAATAGTAACATAAATTAGGAACCTAAAATTAAACATTACACAAGCATAACTAAAAATTTAAAACATAAAATAGATATTTAAATAGATAAAACTAAATAGATCAAAACAGTTAGTAGTGGAAATTAGAACTAATGATAACAAAAAAAACAGTACATAAAACTAAATAGTTCAAAACTGTACATAAAAACACTACATAAAAACTACATAAACTTCAATTAATCAATAATAACTTCAAACACTACATAAAAACATAAATTAATCAATAATAACTACAAACAATAACTTAAACAAAACATTAATCAATAATAACTAAAACTAAAAACCCTAAACTAAAACACCCAATAATACATAAACACTAAAATAGATAAAACTCCTAAATACAATAATCAAATAAACCCCAAATCAAAATAAATAAATGAAGATCAACAACAAAATCAATATTTAACATAAACAATCACAAAATCAATAAACCCCAAATCAAAAAATGAAGATTACATGAAGAAGATAATAAAAAGAATAGACGAAAAATAAGAAGAAAAACGGGAATAAGAAGAAGAAGAAGAGGAGGAGGAAATAAATCAAGAAGAAGAGAGAAAGATGGAGAAGAAGATGAAGAGAAGATTTACCTTTGATGACCACAAGAAAATGACCGGAGGAACCCTAGATCGTCGGAGGAGAGTTGGGGAAGATTAGGGAGGAGTGGGAACGATTTGGGGGGAAATGAAAGAATCTGAAAAAAAATTCTTATATAAAAAATTCCCGCCACCGGGAAATACTTAAGTTCGGGTTGACTAGGTTTGACTGGACGGGAGGACCACGGCGGCGTAAATTGTAATTTTAGGGTTTCCAAAAAATCCTGCCGACTAGGCCGTCGGCTACTGAAAAAAACAAACGGGAAAAAGTATCCAGCGGCCAAGCCGCCAACAATTTTTCTCCTGACCGTTGAGGGTTTTAGGATGCCGGCGGCCAAGCCGCTAGCTCACTTCTTCCCGACCGTTGGGGAAATTGAAGTTGGCGGCCAGGTCATTGGCATATTTTAAAAAAAAATACCGTTGGCCTGGCCGTCAGCTCATTTCTCTCATTTACGAGGGAAAATTATGTCAGCGGATAAGTGTAACACTAAGACTTGAAAATACTTTTGACCTTAGGATATCAATCTAAGGTCACTCTAAGATTAACAATCACTCTAAGATTAACAAGTCTACCAAAGTCTTTGTCTAGCTCTTTGATTTTTGATTCTTTTAAACAAAGAACTGAAAGATGGCCCAATTCGATCAAGTGTTTGATCGGAATCGGTATCGATATTTCTTTAAATATTTCATAAGATCCGTAATCTTTGTATCTCTAGCTCGTACATCAAAACACGAAGTTTCAACTTTTGAATGCAAGGTATGAGATCTGATATGGATGTTTCCCTCAAATCCAAGAATAGCAAATTTTGCATTCCCTCAAAGAAATCAGACTTAATTTTTTTCAATTCCTTGTTACCTTTTAGAGATAAAAACTTCAACATTTCAACAATTTTGGGGTTTATTCGTAGTGTCTTTAAAAGAATTGTCCATTAATGAAATCCATTTCAATTCTTTATTATAAAGTCTAGGCCAATCTTCCAAACCAGAACCTGTTTTTATGAAGAAACCTTCTTCCTTTGCAATATTAATGGCAACATCACGGACAATATCATTCATTCTTGCTCTGCTTATATACATGCGAAGATACCACTGCTGTAATATTAATCCCCTACTTTTTAAATGATTTAATATATTAAGAAAATCATTCAACGAATCAATCCCTTTTTTGGCGTACTCTGCCCATCTTTCTTCTTCTTCAATTCCATAGCAAATCAGATCAAACAAATCAATTTCATGATCTTCAGGAAATAAGCTACAGAGTAAAAAAACAAATTTTTAGCTTATTTTCTTCAAGACCATTATAACTCAGCTCTACAGACTTGTAGACTATTCCGTTACGACTTCCTATCCCTATAGGATCAGCATTTTCAAATATCTTAATAATTTAATCCAATCATCCTCACCTAATTTATTATTATTTAGTGATTTTGCCACAACTGAGATTGCCAGTAGTAGCCCTGCACACTCCTTGCAAACGATATATTTTATTTCAGGATCAACATCTTTATTCGAACCAATATTAATTGATTCAAATAATTTCCAAGATTCATTTGGGTCAAGTGCAACAATATTGATTTCTTTGGCTTCCATTGTTTCACAAACAGTTTTATCTCTTATGGTTAGAATAATCTTGCACGATTTATTTGAAAAAGGGATACCAATTATAGTAAAATCTAGTTGCTCCCCGACATCATCAAATATAATTAGAATATTTCCCTCTACTTTTTCCAAACGTCTTGAAAAAATATTTGCTCTTGCAGCACTACGTTGATCATCCATGATAACACTAACATTATTCTTTGGTAATCTACGTTCAATTTGATCTTGGATTTTTTTGATATCTAAATTACTTGATACTGTCACCATGATAACCAATTTGAAATCTGATCTTTTTTTCATCTCATTGTTGATTTGTTGCATCAATGTGGTTTTGCCAATTCCTCCCATTCCAACACCAAACCAATCACATTTACATTTTGCTCCTCTAATGCCTCATATACTTTCTTCTTATTCCTTTCCATAGAAGTCAAACCATGTGTGTATTCTGTGTTTTCTCTCTAGACAATTGGTGGAGGCATCTCACCTGGGTTTAACGAAAAACTCTTAGCGTCATCAATAAGCTTATTGATTTCTTCTATCATTCCAACAACTTCCTGGCAGAATTTGTATGTCTTCAATCGTACTCTAGACCATCTCTCTTCTCTTGGGTACTCTGAAAATTGCGTGTGAAATTTTGAATATCTGTTGCTGATGTCTTGATACCTTTTGAACCAACTTTTCATTTCGCCTGGCACATACCTTCTATTTGTTTCTTCAAAATTCATATGTATTTCAACATCATTTCCTTTGGTTTCTAATTTATTTTCCTAGTTTCACATTCATCCATAGTCTTTTCCAAATACCACATGTTCATCAACTTTGGTGAAACCCAATCTACCAGTAATTTGCATATAGGAGCAATGCATTTCGTCAATAGTTCCATCTAAGCTGCATTCAATTACCACATTAAAAGGTTAATAATTAATAGTTTGTTTTCGAAATATCAATCTATATGTATTGGATAATCAACATAATATAGTTAGTTGACTATCAAAGTAGTGATAACTAGACTACATAGTCAATGAACTTCTTGCTCATTTCTTCTTGCTTATGTTTTTTTTTCTATTCTTTATGTAACTTGGGCATTGCTCTTATTTTTTAATAAAATTTAATTACTTTAAAAAAAAGACATTAATTTGTATATGGGTTTTATTCAATCACTTTCACATTGTTTGGATGAGGGTCAAACCTCGTCAGTATTCTTCTAAGTTGCAGTCGAATAAAAAGTTAGTCGACTACGTTCTACAAGTAGTCTATTATTCTCAACTAGTAGTCTACGAATGAATCTAGCTGACTTATTCTTTTAATCTATAACTAGAGATGGATCATTCCCAAGAAGGGATACACATATCCTAAAGAAAATACACAATGGGCATCCTCCATGAATTTGGATACTTGGGAGTCTCTCCATCCAACCTACCCATGAAACACGATCTTGATTTCAGAAAAGATGACAACCCTCGAATGAAATACCCATCTGCATACAGGAGACTCATTTCAAAGCTCATCTCTACCTAACTATCACAAGATTGATATTTGTTTCAAAAAACACAAAGAAGGGTTGGTCTATAAATTAAGATTCATTTTGTGTAAAACAAATATGAAGTCTTAAGAGTGGGAGGAGCTTATATTAAAAATAATATAACTTTTTTCATAGACCAATGCATAATTTTTTGGCATAAAAATTTATAAGGTCTTAAAATAAATTATTTTTTTGACCTGTTTTTTATTTAATTTAGGATCGGATTCGGGTAGAATCGGTTTGGATCCGACCCGGATCCGGCTAAGGAAAATGCGCCAAGCGCATCTCCCTTCGGAGACGCAATGGCGCATAAGCTCGCATATACGTGCGTATCCGATTCCTTGGATAATACAGGTTTTGGTAACCTTAGTATATGAAGATGACTCCTCACTAATACGAGGCTAGGAGGAGAATACTGATGATACTCATCTAGTGTATATTAGTATAAATCTTGTGGTTCAGTGACGGAGGAGTACTGATGATACAGGTTTTGATAATCTTAACATTTGAAGATGACTCACTCGCTAATCCGAGGCTAGGGGAATACCGATGATATTGATGATCTTACATATATAAACTCATAAACCAGATCAATTGGTTTACGGTCGTGTCGCCTAAACCCTGAAAGTTTAGACGACGAAGGTTTGATAGAACCACTGTGAATTGGGTTCTTGAGCCATACTACTAAGGCTAGTCGACTGGTCAAAGGTCCAAGGCACGAAATGCACTCTGATCCTTTATAGTGCACCAAATCTCTTAGTCAACTAAGATCAACGTCTAGTAGACCCAAGATCCAATCGACTAAGATCTAGGTCTAGTAGACTTGATAGGCATGTCAAACGAACAAACTCGGTCTGGATACCTCTATATTCGAATTCAAATTCCTTTATTATCAAGATAAACCGAATTTGTCTGATGAGTATTTGAATATTAATTTTTGCATATAAACTCAACTCAACTCAACTAAACTTATTCTAATTCTATTAAAATTGTTTGGATTTGGATATAAAAATAATAAGTTTAAACTCAAATTATAAATTATATATAATGATCTTTTTTTTAATCGGATATTTTATCGGATATCCGTATTCGAATTTGGATAATTATCGACGAATATTAACAGTATCCGAATTCGAATAAACTTAAACGAATATGAAATCAAATTCGAATTTCGGATATCCATTGACAACCCTAGACTTGAGATCCATTCGACTAGGATCTAAGTCTAGTAGACTTGAGATCCATTCGACTAGGATCTAAGTCTAGTAGACTTGAGATCCAGTTGACTAGGCGTATGGTAATTACCACCATACTCTTAGGAAATTCTATAAATAGGACCAGAACCCCATTGTGTGTGTGGGGGGGGGGTCAGATTCTTTCCATCCAGAGCAAGGAGTGAAGAAAGAGGAGTTGATGTCGGTCTATGTAGCGAAGGCCTGGGCGGCGCTAGGACGGCATGGTGAATGGAGGATAACCCAAGTAGGGAGAGAAAGCAACGGGAAGACAGATACGTTAGCCAAGTTGGGGGCATTCCCCAGTAGGCCAGAAGGGAGATGGGTCCGGATCGAGAACCAAGAACACCCGACGAGGTCCGGAGAAACCCACGGTGTGGTGTGCGGCCTGATAACCGCGGGGACTGGAGGACCTCCATCATGAGGTTCCTCGAATCAGGCAAATAGCCCACGGACCCCATGGAGGCCAGGAACCTGAGGAACTGGACGGCATGGTTCGCGGTCGCCCAGAACAAGTTATACCGTCGATCGGCCACGGAGGAAGCCCCGCTGCGACTCTGCATCTCCTGCGAAGACGGCAGGGCAATCACACGAAGCATCCATGAAGGAGCGAACGGAGCCCATCAAAGGGGGCGGGCACTGGAAAAGCAGTTAGCTAGACAGGACAACTACTGGTCCGAGTCGATAAAGGACTCAGAAGAAATAGTGGACAGGTGCAACGAGTGCCAGCGACACTCAAACGTCCAAAGGCGGCCATCCACCTTGATGAAGGCGGTGACAACACCCGTCCCTTTCGCGCGTTGGGGGATAGATATTGCGGGACTTTTCCCGCCAACATCAAGGGGAAGAAAGTTCTTGTTCATGGCAGTGGACTACTTCACAAAGTGGGCCGAGGCAGAAGCCACCAGCGCGATCACCGAGCAAAATGTGGCGAACTTCGTGTTCAAGAGCATTGTGTGCCGTTTCGGGGTCCCAATCCAAATAATAACGGACAACGGAACGCAGTTCACGGGATTCCTCTAGGTCACACCATCACCTCATCTCATCCATAGAGACGTCGTTGGTCGAGGATGCCCCACACTATGATGAAGAACAAATTATCCTACCAACGCTAGCGGTGGTGTGAGCGGCTACCTTCTCGTGTCGGAGGCTCTAATATCCACGACGCGCTCTACGTCAAGTCTTTCGGAAGGGAATCGGCGATTTAGTGCTCAAATCGGTGATTGCTCCGTGAATCATGCTCTAGAATCGATGGAACTGATGCCTTTGGATTAAGCCCGGGGTCCCCTTTTATAGGACCTCTGGGGACGTAATCCACGGAGGAGATCGCGCTCGGCCATAATGGCAGTTGTTACAACCATTATGGCTCGAGCTGGACGTGAGTAACTGGGTCTGTAAATGGTATACTGGAATCCGTATTTGTATCCACATTCGAATTCGAATATGACTATACGGATTCGGATTTTCGATTTTCGAATACGAATACCTAAATTGATAACCGGATTTTATCCAGACGGGTTCGGATATCCGGAAAATCCGCCGTTAAAATCCGAATTCGTTTAAGAATTCCAAATACGAATACACTACAAAAAACTAACGTAGGTTTAGCGGCAAATGTTGGCGGTCAGACCGCCGGTATTAGGTGTCCTAGCGGCTAGGCCACCGGTATGTCATCGCCAGAGGTAATGTCGGCAGATATGTAATATCCTGATGGCCAAGCCGTCGCCAAATTTTTTACTTCTGCTATTATTAATACGTACTTAGATGAACAATGCTTTCACCGATTATGCTACTATGCAGTGTACTTTTTCTAATAGTAATAATTAGACGAGCAATGCATTCACCCATTGCTATTATCTAGTGTATTTATGTTAATATTATTACTTAAACAAATAATTCTTTCACCCATCGAGCTGCTATCTGGTGTATTTCTGCTATTATGATTATTTACCATAATTATTCTTTTACCAATTACGCTATTATGTAGTTTATCTGTGCTATTATAATTATTTACCCTAACAATTATTTCACCAATTACGCTACTACGTTGTTTACATCTGCTATTATAATTTACGCTACTATCTAATGTACTTCTGCTAATATTAGTACTTAGACGAACATCTCTTTTACCCATTACTATCTAATTTACCTCTGTTAATATTAGTAATTAGACGAATAATGCATTCATCCAATACGCTATTATCTAATTTACTTCTGCTAATATTACTATGTTGTATACTTCTGCTATTATGTTTTTACGCTACTATAAAATGTCTTTCTGCTAATATCGGTATTTACACCAACATCTATTCAACCACTTACTATACTATGGTGTACTACTTCTGCTATTATGTTTTTACGCTACTGTATAGTGTACTTTTGTTTAAAAAAAAATCAATTTTCCTTACCTAGTAGTATTGCGACAGCTACTAAAATTCAATTTTCCTTACGCTACTACTGTCTACTGTGACAACTAGTTCGTAAGCTACTAAATAGATAGTACTTACCTAGCAGTACTAATTGTCAATAAGATTTCTACGATTTTTTTTGTCAACAGGTTACTACCAACCGGCTACTTCTTCAACCGGTTTATCCAATTAAAAATCGACGGTCCTCGCTTTTCTTTAAAACGGACGGACGTGATGGAAGATGGTTCTTATAAGAACCCTTCTTATCTGATACGGGTACGGGGACAGGGAACGCGATCCCCGCCTCATCCCCGTCTCCGCTCACCCCTAAGTAACATTAGTATTTTTAGTAAATTACTTTTTAGTATATTTGCCTCAGCTACAACCAATCGGGCTACCTGATAATCGGATATATGATGTCTATTGTAAATTGCAATGGAAAATCAAAATACAAACCAATAAGTAGGGTTTAAGAACGGTCCGGTCCGGTCCGATTTTGGCCCGTTGCAAGGATTTTTTAGAAAATCATGTTTTCGGGGATGGGTGAGGTAAAATTTTACTTTTGAGTCCTCGTAAAATTTCATATTTTCGAAACCAACTCTTTTAGAATTTGCAAACTAATACAGAAATTGAAGCACAATAATCGTATGTGACCATAACAATCGTGCCAAGTGTGAGTCTGACGAAGACCATAAATTTCCCAGTTCCCACCACATACGCTTTGTTGCTCCTCCGCACCATCATAATCTTAAACTGTTCCCATTTCAATTCTTTCTAAAACTATACACATCATCCTCACACGTACGCCACTATCTCGTCTACGGAAACACGTTACCGTGAACAGCACGCTCATTGTACAGCACCGAAGACCAATCTCCGCCATAAAATGAAGAAAGAAAATCCTAATTTTAAGATTTCAGATATTTCCCCAAATTTCAACTACTCCGTCTCCGACGAGAATGGCGTCGTCAGCAATCAAATACCTTAGCTTCCTCCTCCTCCTCTTGCAGATCCTTTTCACTGCCGTTTCCGGAAGACCCGGTCACTTCCACCCATGTAAGACCCTCATGATATCCTACAGTCTCACTTCCTCCTCCGATTCCAACGCTCTCTCCCAAAATTCCAACGGTCCCAATTCATTCCGGGTGTTTACCATCTACAGGGTTATCCGTCCCTTCCGATTCTACGAGAATCCTTCTTTTCTTTCGTCCACTTTGCCCCGCCCGATCCGCATCCAGCAGCAGTCCTTCTCTGACGATCAGGTTGCGCCTTACTTGGGAATCTCCAACTCAGTCCGGGACCGCGCAAAGGACATCTTGGTGGTGGTCGTGGGGCTTCTTTTCGGCGTTGGATGTGGGGCGTTGACTGCAGCCACTATGTATCTTGCTTGGTCTCTGGTCTCCAGCAGGTACGATGTTTGTGGATCGAATGATTTTGACTACGAGGACGAGGAGTATGACGATATCGAAAGTCCAAAGAAGATGGGCTATGCCAGTGTTCCTCTCGCCCCCGCCTCCCCAGTTAAGGAAGGATACGAAGGAAATTAGGGTTTGATTGGGGAGAAGAAAGGATCTTCTCAGTTTAGTAATATAATAATTGACATCACTATAGGTAAGGTAAAAATTCTTTCATTTTTGCCAATTCTGTTTTCAAATAAAATTATTAGATTCATGTAAGCATCTTGTGTTCCCAATTGCTACTGCAGAATTCGAAGAGGAATATGTGGACAGTCTGTGAAATGGTTTAGAGTTTCTGGCATGGAAATGGAATGGTATTTCTTGAAGAAAGAAGAGAACGATCCTATATTTTCTCACTCAAACGCATCCTATATTTTGTGACCTATCTATATATTTATCACTACCACTCTGTTTATACTCTATACATATATGTGAAGACCATCTTTGTTTGTCGTGTGAACTCCGATTATTATGATAATGTATTGAAGACATGCTTGTGCTAATTCTCAGTTGGATTACATTTCTACATTCGCGCTTCATTGTTGATTTTTTTATGTGCTTTGTTTCTAGGTTTATGTGTTAATTAATTAACCCATGTTCGTTTATTTTACATTCTTTCGCAATTACGGTAAAATTCAGCCAGTTGTACTGCTGTAGTCATCACTTATCAGGCTGGGTGAGCGATTTTTCTGCATCAAAGCTTTTAGAATTAGAGACCGATTGACAGTGTGAGAAGGTAATTTTTTTTTGAATTCTTTAATAGACTACGATTCTAGTGAGATATATTATTTGAGATATTTTATGAGATATATAGTGATCTCACCCTCATTTCATTTAATTATTTTTTAATTATAAGTTGGATAAAATGCACGGCAGAGATATGTTATCTTATGAATAACTTAAATATGATATCTATCTTATGAATATCTCAGTTGAAGTTGATCCTATATTATGAAGCAGAATACTTTAAATCCATATGAAAGTTCAAACCCTAAATCTTGTCTTTAAACCTATATTATATATAACACTTAACTAAATAAAGTAACCAAGTTTCATAGGAAAAGTTGTAGGACACTACACCTCTTGAGAGACAATCTACCTAGTTTGTCATTAGGTAGTATAGTCAATTGGAATTAAATAGAATAGTGAACAAGTCAAAATAAAAGAGAAGAGAGAAGAAATCGTGAGATCTATTCTAGAAATCAGATTACTCTCATTAAATAATTAATTTAAACCCTCATCTAACTTGTTATTTGTCCCAATCTACATAAAACCCCTTTACTTGTAACATGCTATTTAGCGTCGCCTATCCATGCTCAAACCATGTTTAAAACACTAGTTTGATTTGTAAATTAAGCAAATGAATGATGAAAATTAAGCAAATGTATGCTGCATAATTTGCTTTTTGGTGCATTGATTGATGACTACTTTATAATTAGAGTTAAATTTTTGTTTGATGGATCGAATCTCAAGTTCCCTTTTGTTGATATTGATAATTTGAAACCGTAATGTTATAACGTGCACACTTAAAAGTTAAATGATGTCATTTACTCATTTGATTGGGGAAGTTAAAATATTTTTTGAAATCTGAAATTCTCCTGTCACTTGTGTGATCAATATTGTTTTGATTTCATCGCTTCTTTGTTTAAGAAAACAGTTGAGACCTAATAAACATCTTATCAATGAAGATATATATAGTTGATTGTTGAGCAGTTGGTTTGTACTGTGTAATGTATATAGTTGGAATGTGTACTGATTTTTCTTTGATGCTTCTATATAACTTGTATTTACCATTCTTATTGTTCTGTACACTACACTCTATGGTCTTCAATAATACGATCCAATTTTGGAATTCCGAAAGTAGCAGCAGTTATGCATAGCACATGATCTGCCTGCCAAAAAAAATCCAAAATGGTATGCTTTTGTAAGCTATGGTAAAATGGGTCTTTCTCGGTTCTTGGATTCCTTTCATCTTCAAACTATGTATGGATAAATGTCATATCAATGATATCATTAGAAATTTTGAATGTGAGACCTGCCCTACCTTTTTACACACACAGTTAGAGATTCCCACCCCACTATTGGCATTTTGGCAGCGGTAACAAAAAATGTGGTTTAAGACTCTAAGAGCCAACTGAAATAACGGATATAGTAATCTCAATTCTCAACCAAATTTAGTTCTTTGTTGCGGGCAACACTAACTTGTATAGTTGTATTCTTCTTTATAGCCAGTCAGCCAGCCAGCCAAGAAGTTAGAATAATCTTTCATATTCATACTAACGTTTGTGATGGCATCATCTTCTATTGGTGGAACTGGAAAGCTCCCACACATTCTGGTCGTTGATGATGCCCTTGTTCAGAGAATGGTTACAGAGAGATTACTCAAGTTGCATTCTTTCAAAGGTATGCTTATCTCCATTTCTTCATATTGAGCTGGTTTGGTTTGGTTTGTGTTTGTTAATCGTGTTTATGATTTTTAATCTCTTAGTCACGACTGTGGACAGTGGAGATAAGGCACTTGAACTCTTAGGCACTTGGACAGCAGCCATGGTTTTAAGTTTGAACTACCAAATTTTATTCATTTCTTAACAATCTGATGAAGTGGTGATCGGGTTCTTTCTAAATTCTAATCTGTTTTGGTAAATTCATGGACAGAAGAAGGTGGATATGATACTAACAGACTATTCGATGCCGAAAATGACCGGATATGATCTCCTCAAAAGGTTGAAGGTACTAAAACTAAATCCACCTCCTTAGTTCTTAAGGCTGAAGGTAATTTTTGTAGTTTGCACACACCATTCTTTGTTTGTTTGCAGGAGTCTTCTGCATTCCAAGGTATACCAGTGGTGATCATGTCATCAGAGAATACCAGGGGGATCACAAGGTCTGTAATCTGTATGTATGTACGCAATTTTTTCTTACACAAGAAAACCAAAAAAACTAATTGTTTTATTTTTTTTGGGGGGGGGGGTTGTTCCAGATGTCTTGAAGAAGGAGCTATAGATTTCATGATTAAACCGCTGCAAAATTCCGATGTTCAACGCCTTTACACTCATTTCAACCACCACCTGCAGATCAAACTTGAGTAAAAAAAGATGATCACGAAGAAGAAAACAAATAATGTTTAGGGTGAATTAAGTTTAATGTCTTTCTTAATTTCTAATCAACCAATCTGTACTCTAAATAGAGTCTGTAACACATACAACTCATATAGACAGAGACAGTGTGTGTGTTAATCTGCATAACAAGCCGTTGGTATTTTAAAAATTAAAAACACAAACCCTTTTGGCTTTTTCCAATATATTTTCTGTATTGAGGTTTATCAATATATTTTTCAAAAGATTGTAATTGTGTATGTATTTTTATTAAATTTTTATTGTGATTTAACAAGTGATATTACCTAAAAAAAATATACTTTGATTTTTGAAACCATAATTAAGATGATTAATTAAATAATTAACTCACTTTAATTATCAACTATTTCTTTGTTAATGGATATTTTGACTTTTACTAAAAGAAAAGAGAAGAAGAAGAAAGGAATTTGTCTATGAGTGAGTCATGACTCATGAGAGTAAAAATCAAAATCCCAAACCCAAATCCCTAGACAGCAACAACCACGTAAAAAGCAAAATTCCACAAAACAAGAAAGGAACTTTCTAATTCTATCATTCACTCCACGTTGATCCAGATAGCCACAAATCGCCGATCCACATCTTTCCGTTTCTCTATTCCATGGCAGACGACGATGCGACGAAGGCAATCAGATCCACAACCGCCGCAGACGGTGCTGTTATAGAGGAGAAGGCGTGGAATAAAGACGAGGCCATCGGAGTGGATTCGAAGAAGGGGAAGATTGGTCTTCTGGCGAGAGTGTGGAAGTTGTTGTTCGGGAGGAGAGGTGAGGATTATGAGAAGAGGTTGCACTACCTGTCTAAGGCGGAGGCGTCTATTCATTCCAGGATGAAGCAAAGGGCGCAACGGTGGAGAAAGACTGCCAGGAATGTTGTACTTATCTCTGTTTTCATCGAGGTAAGTAAATTGCTGCGGCTTGAATTTTTTTTCCTAATGAGGTTTGAAAATGTCATCACTTCTTCCGAAAACTGACTAAGCCTGAATCTTGGATATATGCTAACATTTTTAGAGCACATATCGGTTTTGATTAACAGGTAGTAGCAGTGGTTTATGCTGTATTGACAACAAGAGCCGTGGATTTGAATTGGCAGATGAGGGCATTGCGAGTGCTGCCTATGTTTGTATTTCCTGGATTGTCTTATGCTATTTATTTCATACTTGGTGGCTTCACAAGAATGCGTACACATACTATTCTTAATTTTCTTCTTTTTCTTTCATATTTATGCCAGTTTTCTAAGTTTTTTTTACAAAACAAAGAAATGGATTAAAAGGTTTTAATACAAATCTAAAGTTGGCCATCAATCCATCATAAATACCAGAACTTTCCATTTTTCTCAACTTGCCTAAAATACCAAATTGAAATTTAATTGTAATGGAATAATAGGGATATGGAATTCCCATTTTCCTATCCATATTTGGGTCTTGCGTTTTTTGAGTTTTACACTATGTTAAAAGTTTTTTTTATGGATGTATTAAAAATAATCATTAATTAAATTGTAATTTCATAGCTTTAACTTTGACACATCACCTACATGTTTGAAGTTGCAGAGAAGAAATTAATGTTTTTTCACAAAGTATATCCCAGATTTTTAATTCGATGAAACCAGATTTTTTCATCTTCTTGTTTGTTTGTTTCTTTTTTGGTTAATGACCATCTTGTTCTTTTATTTAGTTTAAAATTTAAATATTTATATATAATGTATGGTTGTATACCACTTTATGTATGTTCCCAAACATGAAGTTTGAGTTTGAAATATAAATCTTTTAAAATAAGACTGGTTTATTCTTCCATTCTATCGTGTTTACTAGTACTTTAGTATTTCAAATCCATCACACTTGAATTGTTACTAATGCTGATAGTTCGACTTCTTTTATTTTTATATTTTGTGGATGATAAATAGTTAAATACTATGGTCATTGCAAATAGCTGACGCCATGTAGGCTTATTATTTTTCTTGTAAAGGTGATCGCAATGATCAGAAAACACTTGAAAATCTGCGTGCTGAACGCCGATCCAAGATAGACGAGCTTAAGGAAAAGACAAACTATTACACTACTCAACAACTTATTCAGGTTTAATCTTGTCATCTGTTCTTTGTTTTATATTGATTGACGTTTTGATTCATGACCTCTTTTAAAATTATGGTGTGTGCAAAATGTACCTTTCTCTATTTTTGATCATTTTCTATTGAATGTAGAGGTACGACCTCGATCCTGCTGCCAAGGCTGCTGCTGCAGCTATTTTAGCTACTAAATTGGGTGAAGAATCTGGTTTGAAAATGTTTCTAGGAGATGATTCAAAACCCAACAATGACGTGTCAAGAGGGAAAAGTAATGATGTTGAAATGTCTCCAACTGATGGTTTCCGGAACAGGAAACATCCCAAATCCATAAGTAATATTGGTACAGGTAGAAGTGGTTCTCAGCAATCTATTGACAATAAACCAATACATGGTGTCATTCCTTCTGACCAAGACAATGCATATGAAGGTCAGAAGTATGTCGAACATTACAGAGGTCCAGACACTAATGAAAATGGCTGGATTGCTCGTTTAGCTTCCATGTTAGTTGGTGAAGATCCATCACAAAGCTACGCACTCATATGTGGAAACTGCCGTATGCACAATGGTAAGCTGGTTAAATCCTTCAACTTTAAAACTCTTCAAGTCTTATTGATACATTTTAATTGAAATCGTGCAGGATTGTCTATGAAAGAGGAATTCCCTTACATAACTTATTACTGTCCACATTGCCATGCATTGAATGGCCCAAAGCAATCCGACCAACCTTTTCCTACTAGTCCTGCATCCCTTCCTCTTCTCAGCAATAATGTCATGATTCCTCCTTCTGTTGGTGGCACAAATCCTGTTATATCCTTGGATGAAAAAAGAGGCAGCCCAAAATCACCCGTTCAAGAACTACCTGAAGAAACAAGTGATTGAAAGAGCCTGCCTTAGATGCAGTAGGTCTATTATTTATTTAAGGCGAAATCTCAAGACACATTGTCTGATTGTTGCATTTGTTGTTTACACAGTTCTAAATATATAGAATTATATACATACATACATACGGACAGACTACAGTAATAAGAAGTAATAGCAGTCTCAATTTCTCAAAACGTAATTATTTTTTGAATGAATGTTTCAGATAAAAGCGGTGATGACTGATGACGATTTTGATGTTTGTTGAAAGTAAAATCTCTAGTTAAATTCCAACTTGTAAAATCAGCAATTCAGCACCTAAAAAATAATATAGTTTTTAATTCACCACCAAAGGATTTGGAATCGACGGAGGAAATAAGTTCTCACATCTCCTAATATCGATCGTCTCTATTATATTATACGCGGAGTCACGCTCCTCACAGATACACCGCACGTCCGAACCCCCAAATTAAAAAATCCATTATTTTTGAGAAATTGGGTTAGGGTTTTGATGTCTTGGTGATAGTCGATACTGGCAGTGTATGAATTCTGACGCTACTGTAATGGCGCAATCGATGACGGAGCAGATCGTGAGTCTGGCCAGGAGGACGTCGTCTCTTATCGGTCGCAAACTCTCCTCTGCCATCGTGCTCGTATTCAACAACAAGGTTATGTTCCTCTTTGGTTATCAGGGAACGGTGTCGTTTCTTCAATCTTTGGGGTTTAAATTCGTGTAATTTGGGAAGAGAAATTCATGCCTTTTTCTTCTAAAAAATGTTTATCGATAATCCATTTTTCAATTAAATCCATAGCATTGTTATTGTGCCAATTGTTGGCATTTTCCGTGTTTTGAATTTTGATGACTCGTTACTGTGTTTAAATAACAGAATGCTGGTTCCTTTGGTGCTCTTGCTGGATTTACTCTTGCTATTGTATTTGCATGGAAATTCATGCGATCACCAGATAGACCGCCACGGAGAAGGAGGAGAAACACTCCTCCCACAAGCAACAATGGTTTAGCAAGTGTGGAACCCTCCAACTCTGAAGTGTACCCACAGTTACTGAATGCCAAAGATTTGGATGCAATTCAAGCATTTGATGATCATGCCAATGTAAAATATATTTCTCACTTGTGCTATTATATTACGAAGTTATGATTTTTCTGACACTTTTTTTTATGTATTCTCTGTTTTAGTTCACTCTTGGACAAGTTGTGAGAAAGAAACTAAATGGTGGTCGTAAGGTAAGTCTTTGTGCTATACTGCTATATGGGTTTAATGTTATGTTATGTTATTTAGAAATATTGAGTAATATTTGATGTCTTAATGAAATTTTAGTATAGTTTCTTTTCTTCATTCAGTTATAATTATGTATTTAATTTTCTGTCATTGTATTTAAATTAACATGTTCTTTTCAAAATCAAAAGTAGGCAAACTCTTAAATCCTGTTTTATGAACAAGTTGAATTCATTTGCTTCAAAAAACAAGTTGAATTCAGAGGGGGAGGAATAGCTTAAGTTGTTTCGTGATACTAAAAATTTGTATGATGGTCACGAGTTTAATCATCTTTGGATACCTACCCATTTCTAATTTACCCAGTGGTATATTAGATTAGCCTGTTAGTCATTAGGTGGCCTTTGACACAAAAGTTTTATTGTAGGAGGTGTTTCCCTTAAAAAAAGAACAAGTTCAAAATTTGCAAGGATATGTTCAAAAGAAAATGAAAATTTCATGTTTGGAAACCTTTTAATTTTCTTTTTTCTATTTTTCGTTAAATTATATATTCCTTTTTATGAAAAATAATCTAACAATTAAATGTAATTTGAAAGTATCAGTGAAAATGAAAGAAAATTTTAAAATTTATATTCATGTAGGTGACATGCCAGCTACTTGGCATACTTTTGGAGGAGAAAAGCTCCATCGAACTTCAGGTTCTTAACTCAATGATTTCATTTTGTCTCTGAGATAGATGATGGATTATGACTTATTGTCTTATTGCTACACTATTTTCTTACAGGCACATGCAACTTTCAAACTTTCCGTCCTAGAAGTACTTTCTGAATTAAGTAGAACATGTGATCTCTACCTGATGGAAACTGTTGAAGATGATGAAAGTGAGGTATGGGTTATATTACTTATATACCATAGAAAAAACTCCATAACTTTTTATAGCATTTACTATCTTATGTAGACCAACTGATTGAGTTTATTGTTTGCAGGAAAGAGTTTTGGCAGCTTTGCAGGATGTTGGAGTTTTTAAAACTGGTGGCTTGGTCAGGGAGAAGGTGAAGTATTGGCATTTTACTTTTTTTATATATATATATTTTTTTATCAAATTCTTTAATTGAAAAACCATGTGGCAATCAATTTATAGAGTCTGATATTGACATTTTTATTTGACTTGTTTGTTTGCGTTTTAATCAAGCCCCACTTTACTGTTTACATTACCAATTTTAATTTAAATACGCATTCTCATTATTTAATGTTTAATTAATCTTAATCTATTACAAGACTACTTTGTCTCCTGTTTTACAGATTTATCTAAAAATTCTTTAAAACTATGATCTTACCCCTGAAGTTTAATAAATTACCGTGTTTCATAGGTTCTCTTTTGTGGCACCGAAAATGGCCGATCTTCTTTTGTCCGACAGTTAGAGCCAGATTGGCATATTGATACAAATCCAGTTGTAGTCTCAAATCTCACAGTATGCATTTTCTATCCTATTAGTTTCCATCTAAATTACCTTTCTCAATGATTATTCTTACACATTTATATTGTGAAACAGCGATTTATCAGATATCAGCTTCATATATCTTCAGCTGTCACTTCAAGCGTCATGGCATCCAATGTGTCTACTTCATCAAGTTTAGAGAAATTTTTCTCATTTTGATATATCATTTTTATATGGATCGACCTTTCTTTGTGCAAAAGCTCCTCTTGCAAGGACTTTTTTGGAATATTTGAGTAAAAAAATGTGATATTTTTTTCAACTGTAATTTTATACTTATATTGCCATATTTTTCACTGACATTTTTATTTAAAATATTAGAGATATGGGGTTATATAATTGTATTGGCTGTAACGAAATTATATAATTTCTCATTAGAACTTTTCCGGAATAAATCATTTTATATTATCGATCCATGTCTGTGCATTGTGTTCAATGGTTATGTTACAAGATATTCCATTACATTCAATCCTGATTTCCGATTCTATTAAAATTATAACTTTGATAGATTATAATAGAAATACAATCATGAATAAGATTAAGAATCCTAATTTTCTTCCACTACTCATATTTCAGGTCTTTTCTAATCGAAGGATCTTACAGAGGTTGTAGAGAAATTTACAAAACTTAAATTTTTGAAAAATAAAAGGTTAAAAATATACAAAACAGAAATTAAAAATAGTAAAAATATAGTAACCTTATAAATTAAGTATATTAATAGCGAAATATTTATAAATTACACTATATTATATAATTTATCACCAGGAACGGGTAGGTCGGAAGAGAACTCGTTCCCAAAAATGACCGGGCATTTTTGTCAAGGGAATTCCTTATCCGACAGATTGAGGACGGGACAGGATGGATATGTTCACCCCTAATTATATGGCTCTGATATTTTTAGAGACAGATCGATCATTGTGGAAGTGACAAACTTTTTCATCGACAGTGGGATTGATGTGGTCACAAAAATAGACGTTCATTCTCGTTAGCAACCAAGGTGGGCGTGGCCGCGTGGGTATGTTGAAAAAGACCAACAAATTTTCTTTGGTTCTTTAATTCTTGCTGGCATATCAACTTCTGTGTTCTATTTTGTACAATCTTAGAAAACAAAATAACTTGGTCTCTAATCCATTTCAATGTCTAAATTAATGTCAAATATCACTTGCACTTTACGTCTTTAATTTTGGTTATCTTTCTCATGACATTAATTAATTCTTACCCAACCTAATCTTTATATTTATTTATATTGCGGTCTATACAATATACATACAAAGTCATTGCTTAAACATGGTGAAAAATGGCAGTAGTGATATTGAAAACCCATCAAAAGTGAGTGTATTCATTGATCATTGTATCAATTTTTCAATATTTTAATGTGTGTGTTTGTTTCTTCTTCTTAATGTCCAGAAATCTGTCACTTGCAATCTTTCTCGCCGCTGCATTGCCGAGGATAAAATAACAGACGATGCACCTGAAAAAATTCTGGTTAAAGGTACACAATAATTGTTATATTCTTTTGTTCTATGTGGCTTGATCAATGAATTCTTTTTTTCCCTTCTTTCTTTCTTGATTTACAGTTGTTTCAGCTGATTTTGATCTAAAGAACCTACCATTTTCTGCTTCTACACAAAGCAACACCTTTACAACAGTCTCAACTACTGAAAAAACTGTTGTAGATAGATCTAAGATACTCATCAGTCTTTTCAAAATAAATCATCCGAAAAAAGTTTTCCTTATCTTCTCAATAATGTATGGAATTCAGATTTTTTTTTATAATCTAAAATTTCCATTTTCCAGGTTAATTGTCACTCAAAGTTTCTAAAATAATCTGTTTTTTTACAGATCCAGCATGGGAATAATGATAATCATATATTTGACGCTCAACCTTAATCAAATCGAAAGATTGTAAAAATGATAATCTCTATGATGAACTCTGGGGAGAAGAAAATTTCATTTCTTTTGTTCTATCTTTCTGATGTAATAACAAATTACAATATTTTAATATCAAATACACAACATGATGTATGGATTACAATAGCTAATTAAATTATACGGTGATATCTGATATGATCCCCCTCCCTCATATATACAGTATACACACCATTAGAGTCATTCTCCGTCATCCTCTGATTCATGGACAGCTTGGAGCGGCGAGCTTCCAGATAAGAATCCGAACTCGGCACTGTTTCCGAAGAGGCAAACTTGAGGTTCAATTTTGTTCATTCTATTCAACTCATCCTCTGACAGAGACCAGCTTAAGATATCCAAGTTTTTCTGTATTCTGTCAGGGTTTATGCTGCAAGGTAACACACTTGTTCCTCGCTGCAATCCCCACCTAAGAATTACCTGTGATAAAAACAATCAATCTTCAGTTATTCTAAATTGTAAGCTTAGCTTAAAAAAATATTTCTGAATCATCATCATTATTATTACTTGCTCAGGAGTTTTTTCACGGAACTCTGCAATTTCTGCAATGATAGAAAGTTTCATCATCGGACCATGAACTGATCTTGATCTTCTGAATAATAGTCTAGGAGTTCCAGTTTCATCTTCTGACCCACTATCTGAATAATTTGCAGTACCAATAGCAGTTGGAACACCCAGAGGTGTAGTTGCAGATACATGGATTCCTTTAAGCTGACAAAATTTAACCAGCGCATCTTGCCGCCAGAAAGGATGTAATTCCACCTAGTTTGTTGTCATCATACATCAGTCAACATAACTTTTTCTGGGATAAATTACTCTACATAGAAACTAATATCTTTTTTTTATAGAAAAGATAAATAATTGTTACTTTGGTGTCCATGAGGATGAGAACCCTTGACAAAGAGGTCTTTACCACTAAACTAACTAGAGTTGAAGGTAGTACAAACTCATATCAATTTGTTCATACTTTTTCAATGTAATTTAGGTATTCTTCTCTAACATACTAATTGGGTTCCCATTTTTAAAATATATTACTAGCCCACATAAAAGGTTAGTGATAGAGACCAATTAACTCAACAAGAGTAGAACACATAAGAAATACAGTTCACAAATCTTTTGATTATCAAATCATAGGACAAGTAAAAAGAACAATTTTCCAAACCTGATTGACAGCTGGGACAATGTTGGCAAATCGAAGTAATTCACTAATCTGCTGAATATTAAAATTGCTAACACCAATAGCATGAACAAGACCGGTTTTGACAAGATCTTCCATTGCCTTCCAAATGGGTTTTAATGCACTTGATATCTGTTTCTCACTTCCTGATATCCATGGAGGATCTGTAGCATCTCCAAAAGTTGAAGTTTCAGGCCAATGCACCAGGTACAAATCTAAATAATCCACACCAAGATTTTCCAAAGATAGTTTCACAAAATCCTCAACTTTTTTTTGCGAATTAGCACCACCACCGCCATAATAAAGCTTGGATGTTAGAAAAAGATCTTCACGACGGATTCCTTCATCAAAAGCTTCTGCTAAAGCTTTCCCGACCTCGATCTCATTCCCATATAGATACGCACAATCTATATGTCGATATCCAGCCTTTAAAGCTGTATGCACCGATTCAATGCAGGGTTCTCCACCACTTTGCCATGTTCCAAGTCCTATTGATGGGATTTTGGCACCATTATTCAATAGAAAGTAGCTTATTGTTGGCAACTGTGATGAAGTTTGGGAACTGTTTTCTATCATCATTCTGAAAATTTAATAGAATCAGAGAATTTTTTGGCCTAAAAATAAATTCACCGTTTGTCTATAGCATAAGTTTAAGATTTAGTAACTACAAAAACAAAATCCGATTATAATCAAGAGATATACAAACTACAAATAGATAGATGGATCGATATATAAAAAAAGTACCAGGAGATCTGATCTGATCCGAATCGAAAAATCCTGTTGATGATTATTCTGACCAGCAATCCTACAAACAACACAATTAAACAATACACAAGACTAATTAATCTCAGAATGAAAGAAAAAATATATTAGATAGAAGAAAGTCAAGGAACAAAAAATAAAAATCCAATCAAATCCATCGATCACATCAATATATTAGTGGGACAACCAATTCCAAAATTCCACAAGAAATCCCTAACTAAGTCATGGACGCGTTTTCGGAAATTTGGACACTTTACCTGAAGCAAAAGCCTCTGGATCGATCGATACAAGGGGGAGAGAGGATTAGGTCCGTAAAAAAAAATAGTATTAATAAAAAGCTGCACACGATGACCGACGGCGGGAGGAGATAGAAGAAAAGGAAAAAATTGAAGACGGATGGTCAGAGAACTGGAGATAAAAACCAAGACCCAAAATGCCAAGTGTCAAAATAATATCGTTCAATCTTCTTTTAAATAATAAAATATTAAAATGTGACTATGTATGTGAGTGTGACACGTAAATATTGTAGTCTGTATAATATTAAGAAATTAAGAGGAGTTTCAATGCAAATAACCAAATTCTACTAGACATTCGAATTACTGCGTAGTGCGTACTTCGATCTAAGATTCTTAGTTATTCTGCTTCTACCCCCAAAGTCCCAAACTCTCAAAGACCGAGAGATAGATAGAGAGGGAAGGAGAGAGAGATGAAAACTGGGAACGCGGCAAAGTTGATCGTCGAGGCGCTTTTGCAGAGATATATTCCACTAGCTCGCCGGAGGATTGAAACTCTACAGGCACAGGTGTTTTTTTTTGGGATTTCACGATTTTTAATGTTTTGAATTTTTATTGATTAGTTTAGTACACCAATTAATTTAAGAGTAAGTGGAAGATTTTTTTTTCTTTGGATCGATCTGTCCGTATGTGAGAAGACTATAATGATTGCCTTTTGTGTGCACTTTTTGAATTTGATCTACGAATGTTTTCTTCCAATGGTGATATGCTATGGATTAGATTAAACTATATTTGCACTCATCACTCCATTGAGTGCGACCTCTTTCTCGTGGCCAAATAGTGCGACCTCATAAGTGGTATGTGGTTGCACAATGTTTTTTTTTTTAAATTCAGATTGAGGACTTGAGTAAATTCAGATTGTAAAATAGTACAAGTTAAGTAATGAAAAAGATTGAAAGACAAAGCTTGTCGATTTTACGTTGGTTGGAAGTTGAGTTGTATAAATGCTAGAATTTAAATAAAACAAAAAACACAAAGTGATTTATATTGGTTCTGTCTCAACTGACCTACTCCAGTCTCGTAGACTTGATTCACGAAATATACTAGCCTAGAGGTATTGACAAACCTATTTAAGAGCTTTGAAGGCGAAAATGCTCACAAACCTCTTGTAAGCTTTCAAGGCTACAATGCTTACTTCAAAGTTTTATAGCAAACTTGCAACATTCTCAAATCTTTCAAGGTAGACTAAACATCTAAGAGTTTTCCGAAATTTTTATAAAACCAAACCTTGAGCTTTTTGGTTAAACGTAAAAACCTTCCCTCACATTTTGATGATCTCGAGACAAACCTTTCCATCAAAGTGGAACACAAACAAGAATGGTAAAAGGAGATTGAAAATATTGGAACACAAATATCACTTCTTACTTGCTTTGATGAATAAGAGGATTAGAAGAAGAAGTGAAGAACTTTGAAGCCTTTTGGAAGCTTGAGGACTTGGAAGTCTGGGATGCTTTTTGAGTGTTGGAGATGTCAAGTGAAAGTTTGGAGTTCAAAAATATCAATATGTGTGGTAGTCGATCTCCATGTGTATGCCCTTCTATTTAATATTTATAACACTGATCACTTGATCTTCACCCTTGGAACTTGATTTAATGGTTCCTTGATTTCTCACAAGAGTCCAAAGATGCTTAACTTTGAATTATAAAATTCTTTTGTTATTTTCTATTTCTTTGTAGTTAATTATGTCTAAGGAATTGAAAATAATTCTTCTGGTGACTGAGCATCTCTTTGGACCTATGGATAAATAGTTGTACTTTGGATTGATTTAATTAATAGTAGATTAAAATAGTCAAGGTGAATTAATGTAGTTAATCCATAATTCGAGATGTTGACCATGAATTTGAATTTTGATTTTGGAGTTTATTTTACCCATGGTCAATTAATTTTATGGTTTAATTTGAGCTTAATTGAGATTAAGTCTATTTCAAATTTATTCCACCATATAGATACACGTGTGTAATTAGGGTTAGTTAAACATGAACATCAAACGTAATATTTATCGGCAATTTAGATTCTGCATCCTCATCTTATAAATTTAATCTTGCCTGTTTACTGGTAAATAATATCTGATGGGGTGTAATTTCAACATTTAAATAGATTGTAGAGCACATGCTTATAGTGTATAATTTTAACTGCATTACAAGCTGTTTTTTCTTGTTTTTTAGGTTGATAATTATATTTTGCAAAGGCTATGTATTAGTGGAATGATTTGAGTATTTGACCTCTTTTCACCTTTCTATTTTTTTGTAGCAGGATGGGCAATGCCTTCGCCCCTCTGATCCAGCCTATGAGCAAGTATTAGATTCATTGTCCATGGTGGCTCAACATACACCTGCACCTCTTCTTGAAGCTCTCATCCATTGGAGAGATAGGTATTATTTTCAGGAATCAGGATCAGTGCTTATGTAGATTATTGTTAGGATAATTAAAACGAATTATCCACTTCTAGATTCAGATCTAGTTTGAATATCTGAGCAATCAAAATAAGAAAACCAAAACAAATCAGAGAATAAGAACACGCAATATTTATAGTGGTTCCATCCAAGATTGGTATACTTCCACTTGGTGATTTTGTATTGATGTAGCTATTTTATTACACACATAGAAGGTTTGATTAGGTTTTCAGCACTATACATATAGTGTATATAGTGTATTATTAACAAGTTAATGACTCATAATTGGCCCAATACGGGTACCGATTAAATAGTCTCCAATATCACTTATAACTCCCAATATTGTATAAACCTTAACAATTATATGTTTGTGATTTTACCTTCATAATTCTTAAACCAGGAAATGTTTGTTCTCTTCTGTTTCTAGTAAACTTTTTTTTGTTTGGAGTCTTGGTGATGTCTGATCCAGTAGAGATTTGAGGCACCATAGTGAATTAGGTAATCAGTGCAACTAGTATTTGGGAGATTAGGTGTTGGGTTTCTTTATTGGATATTTAAATCTGAATCAGTGAGGTAGGGTCCGTGGGGATGGGCCGTCCTAAATCCTGGAGTTTTGGAGTGGATGAAGAGTGTATGATTATGAAAATGAATGCCCCCTTCATCGGGCTAGTCATTCTTTATTTACATTTTACAGAGGATCTGGATGTGGTGATTAGGTTTTGCCTGCCCATCGACATTGCAGATTGGTCTAGTTTAAGTATTCTGAACATATAGGATCTGGTTTGAATGTGATAACTTTAGGGTTTGATCAGTGCTACAAGTCGACCTCCTATTGTTCGAACCTAGGGTTTTGCATTAGGGCATCTATGACAAATGTGGCCTAATCGGGCAACCCTATTCTCAATCGGGCATGTATGGACGGCCACTCAAACATTCTATCAGATAAACTGGTTCCTAATCAGGCCTTAGCCGTAATGAGTACCTACACATCAAGTCTGATTCTGAAATCTGAACTTGATCTTCCATAGTCTGAAAGTATTCAGTGTATATCAAATGCAGGCATTCATTTTTTTTTGAACTTTAATTGCATTACTTTCCTATGTTATGGAGCATGTATTATCTGGATTTTGGAGTGCTCTTTTTTAAGTATTTTTAAAAAAAATTATTTTTATTCTATTGGGAATTTATTCTATTCACCGTCTTTTTTATAAAAATTAAAAGTTTACATTACATTGAATGAAGGGTATTACCCTGAAATTGAGGAAATTAAAAAATAATAATTAAAGGGAGATGGAGATGGGCAAGCCCATCTATACTTTCCTATATGGCCTAGGTGTTTAGTGGTCAAATAACTAAATACTTTGCCTCAGAAAGTTGGTCTTCCTGGGCCATTAGGTGCCCAGGGATGCCTTTCCTGCCATCTCAAATGAATTGGTAGGAGAGCTTTCTTATCTTTCTAGCTACTAAATCTGGCAGAGAGGTTCCTTGAGCCCAATATGTATATTTCCCTGCTATGGTCCAATTAATTAGTTGCATTCTTTCACTATAGGACAAGCATTTGTCATTTTATTTAGACATAAGTTTTTCAACGGGCTGGCTGAGTTTCCAGCATTGATTGCCTAATTTCCATCCAAGGCATTACATATTCTTTACCACTTTTAAGGTAACATTAGTCCAAGAGGTAAATTCTAAGAAATATTGTATTCACTTTAGTGTTTCTGTATGATTGCATCTATTTTTATAATTTTTTTTTTGAAGTTTAAAGCAAATAGTGTTTGGCATGGTATATCTTATGTTCCACTTATATTAGTATACATGTTACTTATAAGATGGATTGCTATTTTTTTCTAGTGAGTCTCCAATGGGAGTGAATGATGCATCCACCTTCCAAAAAAAGGTATGTGCAGTTTTCTATACACATGCATTGTTTTTATCTTAAGTAATTCTAATAGTCAATACTTCTTTTATTACTCTATACCTTAGTTTTTTATCAAAGAAAAAATTTCATCAATTTTTTTTATACCGTAGTTCATAACTTCATATAAATGTTTCCATAGCATTTTTTCGTTTTAGAAGAAAATGTATTAGTCAATGAGATTGAGATATGCTGAGAGGAGTAAATGTCAGCATCCATTTTTTCCATTTTTGAAAGTGGATGTATTCGTCAATGTATGAGGCAAGGAATCCATCAGGGATGCATGGATGGGAATCCAACATTCTAAGGAAACAGTCTAGTTATTCGTCAATGTTATTTAGTGACATGACTCATGAGTCTTACTCATTTCCTATTAATCATTTAATTGTATTATGGGCTTGGCTCTTTCATTCTTAATGAAATTTATCTTTATCAAGTTATAATTATTCATATTATTTGATTGGATAATGTGGATTTGTTGTCTATTAAATACCTGTTCTTATCCAAATCAGCTTGCCGTAGAGTGCATATTTTGTTCTGCTTGCATTCGATTTGTTGAGTGCTGCCCGCAAGAGGGAATTACAGGTTTGTCTGATAGTCTTATAAGGTTTGGGCATCACATTTTTTATGAACCGTATCCATCTGAGTTTTGTCTAATACATTTATTTTTATCTCAGAAATGCTTTGGTCTGGTATAGAAAATTTTGTATTTGACTGGCTAATCAATGCTGATAGGTGAGGTCCTAGCTATAATACAGCCATACTATATACATATTATGTATAAAAGTTGGAAATCAAACGAATATATATGCACGCGTAATTTCTTTTTGAACCAGTTTAAGGTTTTCACTTTTCATTGATTAATTAAATGGAGAATAAATAAAGTGAAATATGGAAATGAGCTTATAGTCCACTGATACTATTCAATTGGCTATGTATTCTAGTGATATAGTCACTAGATACACTTTCCAATTAGCTATAGTAAATGAGCTTGTTATATAGCTTTGTCAACAACATTATGGATCTATTAGCAAATGCTTCAAGAAGTTTGACTCTTGAGCTATTAGCACTTTAAGTTCAATCTGTTGTAGACATATTGATGTAGGAGAAGATTTTGAGTGATTAAAACAGAGAAGAAGAATAGGGTTTATCCTTCTTCGATTAGGGAAAAAAAGAAAGAAGCTTGGAATCCACAAGGTTCTAGATCTAGGGTAGAAAGAAAACTGTTTGCAGGAAAAAATGAGGAAGGAGAAAAACAGGGAAGAAAGGAAAGAAGTTACCTTTGGTAATTGCAATAATTCGATAATTGATCTTCCCCTCCTTGGGCCCACTATATTTATACTCACCTTGGTCAAGCCAACCCATATTCCTTTTAAGGAAACATTACACTCACATCAAAGGTAATGGGCAACCCATTTGATGTGAGTGTAATGTTTCCTTAAGAGGAATATGAGTTGGGTCAAGCCAATTAAAATCCCCTTCATCATGATTCTGTCCACATAATATATTATTGCCATTATTTGTGTAATTAATAATGGCAGAATCTTCTACTGCATCATGCACCCCTTCTATAGGTTCAATTGTCCCGAATTGATCTTTAGCAAGCTCTTCAGGGTAATATTTTCTGATATTACATATGTTGAATGACTTGGACATATTGTACTGATCAGGTAAATCTATGACATAAGCATTGTCATTAATTTTTCTCAATATTCTAAATGGACCATGGTTCCTTGGTTTCAATTTAGAATAGGTCCCTGTAGGTACTCTCTCTTTACTTATGTGAACCATCACTAGTTCTCCCACTTGAAATTCTTGAGTTCTCCTTTTTCTGTCTGCTGAAGCTTTGTATTTGCTATTAGAAATATTTAAAGCTTTTTCCACTAATCTATGAACTTCTTGTGCCCTGTTTATCATGTTTTCAACTACTGGTTGATTAGATGGTACTTCAAAAACATCTACTGCTTGTTTTGGTTGATGACCATAGGCTGCAATAAAAGGCCTAACACCCGTAGATCTGTTTGTCATATAATTGAATGCAAATTCAGCTTGTGGTAAGCATAGGTCCCACTGTTTTTTGTTGTTTCCAACCAGACTTCTCAGTAAATTTCCCACAGATCTGTTAATAACTTCAGTTTGGCCATCAGATTGCGGGTGGCAAGTTGTGCTAAAATTCAGTTTTGTGTCAAACCTCTCCCACAAGGTCTTCCAAAAATGAGACAAGAATTTAGTGTCTCTGTCAGACACTATAGATTTTGGAACTCCATGCAATCGCACTACATCTTTGAAAAAAAGTTGTGCTACATAGACTGCATCACTACTTTTCTTGCAGGGTAAAAAATGTGCCATCTTTGAAAATCTGTCTGCCACTACAAATATAGAATCAAACCCGAATTTGGTTTTGGGTAGTCCCAAAATAAAATCCATAGACAGATCTGTCTAAGGTTCACTAGGGGCAGGTAATGGTATGTAGAGGCCAGTGTTCTGTTTTGTTCCTTTAGACTCTTGGCATATTTGGCAACTTTGGATGTACTGTTCTGTTTCTTCATTCAATTTAGGCCAGTAGAACCTGCTTTTTAACTCAATTAACACCTTGTCCCTGCCTAAATGTCCAGCCAATCCCCCAGCATATATATTAGCTATTAATTGCCTTCTCAAAGGGTCTATCGGAATACATAATTTATTTTTATAAAATAGAAACCCTTCCTGAATTTTATATCCTCTTACTTCTTCTCCCTCTTTGCAGGCCAGCCAATGTAAAGAAAATTCTAATTCTTTCAAAATCAACTATCTTAGCCCTTAAGATAGTTATCCAACTATTCTTTCTACTCAGAGCATATGCCACTCTATTGCTTGTCCCAGTTTTGCGCTTTAAAGTGAAGTGAAACCTCTGTAAGAAAGAAATCCATCTTGCATGCATTCTGTTAGTACCTTTAGAGTTGTTTACTTGCTTGAGGGCCATGTGATCTGTCATAATTACGAATTCATTTTGCAATAGATATGGTTCCCAAGTTTTGCATGCTCTCACTACTGCATATAGTTCTTGCTCGTACGTAGTCCAATTTCTTCTACCTGAGGAGAGTTTTTCACTGTGAAAGGCCACTGGGTGTCCTTCTTGGGTAAGGACAGCCCCTACTCCCGTGATACTTGCATCACACTCTACTTCAAATACTTTGCTGAAATCTGGTAATCTGAGTACTAGAGCTTGTTGTAGTTTTTTTTTTAATAATTTAAATGATTTTTCAGCTTCATCTGTCCACTGAAAATCACCTTTCTTTAAACAATATGAAATGGGTGCAGCCACTGTACTGAAATCTCTAATGAATCTCCTATAGAAGGATGCTAGTCCCAAAAAATTTCTTACTTCAGTAATATTTGTAGGTGAGCCCCAACTATCAAGTGCCTCTGTTTTTTTTGGGTCTACTTTCAGACCTTGGGATCCTACTATATACCCCAAAAATTGTACTTCATATACCATGAATTCACATTTTTTTAATTTAATTTCAGACTGTTTTCTGCCAACAATTTCAGCACTTTTTCAACCTCTTTTAAGTGTTCACTTCTGCCTTTGCTGAAAACTAAAATATCATCGAAATAAACTACAACAGATTTATTGATTAAGGGTTTTAATACCTCTTTCATAAGCCTCATGAAGGTTGATGGAGCATTGGACATGTCAAAGGGCATGACTAGCCATTCGTAGAGACCTTTGCTGGTTTTGAATGCAGTCTTCCATTCATCTCCCTCTTTAATTCTAATATGATGGTATCCACTTTTTAAATCCAATTTGGTGAAATATTCTGACCCTACTAAAACATCAAGCAATTCTTCTAACCTTGGAATAGGAAATCTGTATTTTATTGTGATTCTATTGATAGCCCGGCTATCTACACACAATCTTCATTCTCCACTCTTCTTGGGCACTAGAAGTGCAGGTACTGCACATAGACTGATTGACTGCCTAATTAATCCATCTTTCATTAACCCTTCCACCTGATTTTGTAAAATTTCTGCCTCAGCTGGACTCATTCTGTAATGGGGAAGGTTGGGAAGTGAAGCTCCTGGTGTTAGATCAATTCTATGATCTATCAGTCTGTGGGGGGGCAGTTCTGTTTTTCCTTCTTCAGTTACTGCTGGAAATAGTTTTAATAAATCTGAAATAGCTGCTGGAATACAGATTTTAGTTGGGGTATTTAGTATTTACCTCTTTCAACACCAAAGCTAGACCTTCTTGTTGGACACTCAACAACTGTTTAAACTCTGTCTTGGCAGCCACTAACAGATTAGGTTTTTCAGAGATGTTCCCTTCGGGTGCAAGTGGAAGTAGAGCTACTTTCAACCCATCTACTTTAATTATATAATGGTTCGTTCTGCCATTGTGCAGTGTACTTACATCATACTGCCATGGCCTTCCCAATAACACATGGGCTGCATCCATGTTAACTATATCACATACAATTTCATCTTTATACCTTCTACCAATAGACAAAGGTACTTTGCAACTTTTATTCACAGTTACTGAATTTCCACTGTGATTTCATGAGACATTATAGGGATTTTTGTGTTCTTCTACCTCTAAGCCCAATTTCTTTACAGCCTTAAAAGAAATCAGATTGTCAGTTGATCCATTATCAATTATGATGTCACAAACTCTACCTTTAATTGTGCCTCTAGTTTTGAATAAGTTGTTCCTTTGAATGTGTAGCTCTTGTTGTGGTGTGTGACAGACTCTGTGAATGATGCAGGACATTCTTTGGCCTTCATCGGGGGGTGCCTCATCATCATAATCATCATCAAATTCGTCCTCATGCTCCTCCATTGGTGCTTTCCCTTTATCATCAATTAAATTTGCTCTTCCTCTTTTAGGACAAACATTATATTTGTGACCCCACTCACCACATCTGTAACACTTAATATTAGGGTTTCTTGGTTGATCACTGGTTCTATTAACTCTAACATCTTGCTGGCTTTCAGAAGTAACCTTCCTTTCCACAGGTGTTGGTAAAATGCCTTTATCATTTGGAGGGTTGAATTTAGAGTTGGATGGGCCCTCAACATATTTTGTGAATTTTTCAGCCTTTCTGTCCAATTGATCAGCTACTCTGATGGTGTCCATTAGGGTGTATTGTAGCTGCATAATAAATTTTTCTTGAAACCTGCCCTTTAATCCTTGTACAAATCGAGCAATTAATTGTTCTTCTGTTTCATTTAAATTATTTCTTGAAGATAAACGATGAAATTCTTTAGCATATTCACTTACACTTCTATTACCTTGGCAGCATTGGTGATATTGTGTAAATAGGATACCTTCATAATCGCTTGGGAGAAATCTTTGTTTTAATAATTTCTTCAATTTTTCCCAAGTCCTAACCGGCCTTTGATTTGATCTTCTCCTATTTGTCACTGTTTGGTCCCACCAAACAGATGCAATACCCTTGAATTTCAGCACTGCCAACTTTACTTGTTGGTCTTCATCATTGTCTATATAATCGAAAAATCTCTCTACTTCAACTATCCATTCTAAAAATTCCTCAATGTGTGCCGATCCATTAAACGATGGTAGGTCCATTTTTAATTTGAATTGGCCTTGATTTCTATTAAAATTTCTTGGGGCATCTTCAACATACTCATTTTCATCCATTTGTTCCCTTCTTGTTCTTTGGTATCGAGACCTCCTTTGATATGTTTGATGTTGATTAACATCTATCCCTTCATACTCATCCTCATACAACTCAGCACGTTGATCAACATGCACACTTCCCCTTCTCTGAAAATTCTGAAATTTTTGGACTTGAGGGTTCATCGGCCGCCGCTGAAATGGCTTCTCCGGTGAACGTCGATTGAGCATGAAATTTTCTGTTTGCTGTCCATTTCTTTGTTGATATGTCCTGAGTAGTTCTTCTGATGGACGATGCTGGTACATTCCCCCGGGGTGCATTAATTCTTGTCGAAAGGGATCAAGATCTCTTCCGACGAGTGGTGGCCAGAAGTCGACGTTCACCACCGGTTCAGTGGGCTAGATGGCCCTCCTTAATTCTGTAAATCCATCTCGCATCGCGGCTGTTAGGTCAGCGATGGCCTTGTTCGTGGACTCCCATTCATGCCTTGTAATGTGCTCGTCTCCCTTTTTTTTTTACTATTGTCTGAAGATGGTCTGAACGGACGGACGACGATGGCCGGAAAAAAATCTCAAGCGATGGTCGGAAAATTTTCAGACGACGATGGATGAACGAAGCTGTACGGACGACGATGGCCGGAAAAAAATCTCAGACGACGATGGCCGGAAAAAAATTTCAGACGACTTTTTTTTTCCGTCCAGATAATTCTCCTTGAAGACAATCGCCGACGCAAGCTCTAATACCAACTGATGTAGGAGAAGATTCTGAGTGATTAAAACAGAGAAGAAGAATAGGGTTTATCCTTCTTCGATTGGGGAAAAAAGAAGGAAGCTTGGAATCCACCAAGGTTCTAGATTTAGGGTAGAAATAAACTGTTTGCAGAAAAAAAAACGAGGAAGGTGAAAAACAGGGAAGAAAGGAAAGAAATTACCTTTGGTAATTGCAATAATTCGATAATTGATCTTCCCCTCCTTGGGCCCACTATATTTATACTCACATCAAAGGTAATGGACAACCCATTTGATGTGAGTGTGATGTTTCCTTAAGAGGAATATGGGTTGGCTTGACCAAGGTCAAGCCAATTAAAATCCCCTTGATCACGATTCTGTCCATAGAATATATTATTGCCATTATTTGTGTAATTAATAATGGCAGAATCTTCTACTGCATCACAAGTCCTATGATCAAATTTGAGTATGAAATAGGAGGAAACAATCATCTGATGATCTCTCTAACTCCGAAATTGACAGTTTGGGAGACTGGGTCCTATGACTGGATTTAGGTATGAAAAAGAGGGAATTGTCTACCTTAAAATCACCCAAGTTCAATCTTCAAGAGAATCTTTATAGATCTCTAGAAGTACAAATCTTGATAAATGAATTAGTATGTCTTCTTTCGAAGACTTCTCCCCTATTTAGAGGATTTTCCCCTGGGCTTGGTTGATGATGGGATAAACCTGCTCAATTGGCCCAATTATTATGTCTTTAATGTGTTGAGGTCTTGAGGAGGCATATGGGAAGGAGGGAGATTCGTCTTGCAAATTACCTAATTAGCTGGCCAATTAACCAAATCGGGCCCCATGTGATTCACAATCAAGATATCTCAATCCCTAAGTCCCTAACGATAAAGATATTGCAATCAGTGACATCATTGATGGTATTTTTTCACAATCCCCGGTGCTTTTATCGCATGGGTTACGAGTGGCCCAAGTTCTTCCGTAATGGACTTCTACAAGTAACACCATATTTTTTTGAACTAGCCCTCTGGATATCTTTCACACTCTCCCATGCATCGCACAAGATTTGTAAGCGACTCCAGTTCTTTCGATGTAGCTCTGAATCTCTGATAACATAAAACATATATTTGATAGTGTCACCTATCTCGTTATAAAACCTAAGCACTTGGGTGATAGAGAGTGACACATAACGATATATGAGTAGCAAAATGATCTATGATTACCAATATGGGACTTTTGATTTAACAAAAACTTATCATAGTCATCATCATATAAATAAAAGATTGTGGTTCCAAGGAACAAATACCTCTTGCTGGATAGCTCGTTCTACCCATTCTAAAATCCTTCCTAATTTTGCATTTAACCAACGTAAGACCAATGTTCCTGATTTTTTTTCCACCTGTGATTACAAAAGATAAAAGGGAAATTAAGGGAACATGTTTGAACAATATACCTTTACCTAAATTGGGATTGAGACTTTGAGAGAAAACATTAATACCTCATCATTCCCCCCCACCAAAAAAAATTGAGATTAGGTAATTATTATGACTTAACATTTATACAACAAAGTGTGCAATTGAAAAGATAAAAGAGAAAGCATCCAAATAGTAGAAATATGAAGGTGATATAAAATTTGAAGAAAAAACATATTTTTTGTCAAAAAACAAGAGATCCAAGATCCTACCTCAAATGAAATAAGTTTCCTCAGACAATTATCTTTGACAATCTCCTCTTCACATGCCAAAGAAATGACTGTCATTATGTATCGCTCAAGACTATCAGCTTCTGGAAATACAGATACTACATCCTCAGTGAGATGTTCAGCATGATCAAGAAACGGTCTCTGGTAAAGTATGTAAAAAAAGACAATCAAAATTTTATCCCTTCGATAGAATCAGAAAGGGCGAGATAATAAATAAATGATGAAGATCCCTTGGAAAAAACACCCCTCGTGTGTATTAGCTAACTCCTCACCAACTTGTTTCCATAAAGTTTATGAAGAAGAGAAGCTGAAGCAACAGGAGCTAGTTGGTGCCACTTTGAAAAAATTGGCATGAATATTGTTGAATCAGTTTTAAGAAGTTTTTTTGTCTCTTCAGCAAGACATGCTAACACATGCTCATGAGAAGAATCTGTCTTAGCTTCGACATAATGCAAAACCTGTAAGTAATAGACTACTGTATTAGAGCTGAAATTCATCGTGACATACTGTCATATATCATCAGAAGCAATACATAGATCGATACTAACAATTATCATCAGAAACAACCAACAAGTATTATGAAATATACACCAGTTTGATGGTATGTTTTTTCTTTTATTATCTCCATGTAATCAGGGTGTTGCCCTTCAAAAAAATTTAATTACTATATAAAAAAAAAATTTAATGGCATGCCAATTTTTTTTGAAGATTTTCATTATATAAAATGAGGGGCAGTGTCCAAAGTTACAAATTAGAGAAGAGAGATAGAGGAGATGAGTTTTTGACTCATTAATACTTTCCTATAATCTTACAACAGTGGTTAAGTAACTAATTGAGTAGGGCCAGGAGGATGGAAATGAAGAGGCGGAAATATGATGGGACATAAACTAAATCCCCATTTTTATCCAATATAGCTTTTTCCAGTGTTATAGAGCTTGGGATATGAGACTCTAATGTAGCCCATAGTAATGATCTACAAGGTCATTGGCTCGAGTTGACTCGAACCATGGCTCAGTCCCTTTAATTGGGCCGACCCACTCTCATTGTGGACTTTCACTATGGGAATATAAATAGGAGTGGACTCAAGTAGGAGGACAGCTTATGATATTTTCCCAAGGTGATTTTTCTCATGATTTCTCTCTCTTACTTTTTCTCAAGTTATCGCGATTCTTCTTATTTCTCATCAGATCTGGTGGGTTCCAATCTGATTTTTTTTTTCTTTCTACTAGTGGACTCTAGTAGACCTATTGGTGGATTTCACTAGATTATTGTTCTCAATCTGATTCAGACTGTTTTTTTTGGATGCTAGCATCAAAGAAGATATTGACTTCCACGGAAATCTCCTTGATTAGTATTTCAGGTGATCTCAGAGTGTTCTGCTTAAGTCTTTTGTACCTTTCACACAAAATATCTCGTGATAAGAATCCTAAAACTGCCCAGTGAAAACCCCAACGGTTTGAGTGTTTAGTGAATCTTTGCATGCCATCAATGATGTCCCATTGTTGGTCTGTAAAGCCGGTGTGTTAAGTCCTCCCCATGCAATAAAGATGTCTCTTACTCTTTTAACAAAAATGATTTACCGCAACAATTTATAGAACCACATTGCTTTGAGAGAAAATGTGATTGGACTGCATAAGATCAGGTTTTACTATGCTATTATTATTCAGAGCATTTTGACACAATTTATTTTTAATGAAAGCAAACACTATCTAGGGTTACTGATTAAAAAATATGTTAAATGATTCAAAAAAAATTTACTGCTAAAGAAAAAGCATGTAAGGATGATTATTAAACACAAACCCTTGAAAATGAAATTCTTATAGAAGAAGAGATATATGCTTCAATCAGGTCACGATCGCTTCCAGGTGCTGACTGCATCACCTGCTTCAAATAATACGCATATATATAATAAGTCATTTTATTAAATTCAAAACAACGAAGAGAAGATCAGTTAATGCACGTGCATTGTTGTTCTTAGACTAAATAGCTAATGGGAGAGAGTCAATGAACTTTTGTTCATTTCTTTTTACTTCTGTTCTTATTTCTATACTCTTTGTAAATTGGGCATTGCCCTTATTTTTTAATGATATTTTAATTGCTTCAAAAAAAAAGGTGAAAGTCTTCCAATATCCTCTTTATTTTTTTTTTGAGAAATTAAAACTTTCATTACTGAAAAAGGAGGTTGGGCATAACCCAAGGTTACAGAATATAGGGAAATGTAAGTACAGTAAATGTAAAAATATTGTCTATCTCTTATATAGCTATGACCCTAACTAACTGGCCAAGGACTGAAGCCTCAAGAGGTTGGACTCCTATGAGCGTATAGCTTGTATTTCAATTTGTGAAAGATTGTGCTTCTTATAGGATGTAGATTCATATGCAATGCTCACATCCTTTATAATTTCTCTGCTGACAATTTCTGCTGACAATCTCCTATTCCTTTCACACCATATGTGCCAGGAAAGGGATGCTAGCACAGTCCAGTGTACCCCCCAACAGCTGGACTTGTGGGTGAATTTTTGTATTGTTTTCATAATATTCCCTATCCTGATGTCTATTGCGGGAGATGGGGGATTTTGCCCACTAAGTGTCCAAACAACATTATTAAGATAGCTAGTGGACTCTAGCAATAGGGATCTAGTGCAATGGCAGTTAAAGTATAGGTGTTGTAATGTTTCTTCCTCATTTCTACATAGTGGGCAGGACGTATTTATGTTGAGTCCTCAGCTTTGCAGTCTAGTTAAAGTGTTCAGACTCTTGACCTTAATTCTCCACAACAACATCCTCTTCATTGCATCTACTAATTTGGGGATGTCTTAGTGAAAATCAATATGACATCAACATACATGAGGTGTGTTGTGGAGGTGAACCTATCGACCTTATAGGCATCTAGTTTCTTCTCCGTAACTTCTCAATATAAGCCTACTGTGTCCATCACCATGTCAAACAGTATGGGGGGGAAATGGATGCTCTTGCCCAATTCCTCTTTGATAGGTGAAGGGGGGGAGCCTTCTATCAACACTGAGAAAGATGTCGAGGAGATGATATTGAGATATTCCATATCATTTTCCTAAACAGGGAGGAGAAGCCAATGAAAAAAATAAGCAAGACAAGGATTTACATGGTTCCACCTCTCAATAAGTGTACATCCACCGTCCACGGGTGGTGCTCTCTCCGTGGTAATAAGAAGAAGAAATGTTGGGATGATTAAAATGAAAATTAGATCATAAATATATAGTTAGGTTATTTTGGTGAGATCCCAAGATAACCGTCCAGATTCTAACAAAGCACCTAAACCCTCCATCCATGGTCATATGACTTAATAACATATAAACATGATCAGTAAGGGTATAAGTATCAATTAACAATCTCTGTCACTTATGATTTCCCTAATACTCTTTTATCAACATTATCTTCCTGCCAAACCCATGATACATTTCATCGGCAAGGAGGGTGTTTTCTGAAAAAGACTGAGATCAGTCTACCTTCTATGAAAGTACACTTTCCCTAGTCTTTTTTTTGTAGAATTAAATTTTTCTCATTAATAAAATGAAGGCTTGTATCCTGATTACACCGGAAGTGTGAAAAATAAAATTATGGGAAGATGGGTCTAGACTCTTCAACATTTTCCTATATAGAATTACATCTAATGATTAGATGACTAGTTGAGTTGCATGAGGAGGTTGGTCTCCCAAACCTCCATCGTGGTAATCTCCAATTGAAAGATACATGCCCTCCTAAAATCCTCAGATTTGAAGAAATTGTATTTTAGTCATGAGTGTGTATATTAGGATGATAAAGGGTTTGAAATCCCCCATTTCTGAAGTTGTGGGGTCATAGGAATGAGTGTGATAAAGGTAGTTAGTTGACAGATTTTAATATGGTTTTGCCCTTAAAAATTATTTTACACATTCCATCACTACTTCCTTAGTATTATTCCAAAAAAAATAAAAGATCTCACCAGTAAACTGATGCAGCCCTTATAAGTGCTTGCATTAATAATAGGCTCGATTCTAATCGAGCCTTGGACCAAGCCCAATAAAATGGCTTGGACTCTCATGGTAGACTTTCCACTCTTAAACCATGAGAGTATAAATATGAGTGGACCCTAAAGGAGGAGGCTAGTTGAGTTTTATTTTTAATCAAGGTATTTCTCAACGTTAATTCTTTCTTTCTTTTATTTATTTATTTATTTATTTATTTATTTATTTATTTCTTTCTTTCTTTTATTTCTTTTATTTCGTTCTTTCTTTCCTTCTTTCTTCCTTTATTTCCATAGATTCTACAATTCTTTCCAATTTACAATTATCGATTATCCTTGGATTGGGATAATCGTTCAAACTTCAATCGATCCTCAAGGGAGCTTAAACCCTAATTGATCACTACTGTTCACCGGTTTCTTGTGACACAAGTCTGGACGGATTTCTGCAATCCGTTGATTCTGATTTTTAAGAACTGTTCAAGGCCTACATCAAGTGGTATCAGACTAGGAGGAATTCGCGATCTACAGTGGCCAAGAACATCAAGTTGCGATTTGCGATTGGAGATCTGCACACGTTGCGATTTGCGATTTCAAGTGGTTTTTTATTTTGCGATTTTGTCACCTGGACGGATTTGCATTTTGCGATTTGCATTCAGACGGTTTCGCATTTTGCGATTTCACCAGGACGGATTCTGGACGATTTATTCCAGAACACGTGAAGGATTTCAGCACATGTGAAAAAAAAAAAAAAAAAATCTTTGCAATTTATTCCAGCGAATTTCCCTGGACGGAATTGCGAGCACACGTGAAGAATTCCAGCATTTAATTCTTTACGATTTATTCCAGCATTTTTAAGATGGCCGAGAACGTCACACGTGAAGAGTTTGAGAGGTTGGCAAAAGCCCTAACCGATTTAACAACCTTTGTTAGGGACGGCTTCCAAACAATGCAACAGAATTTGCAACCTATTCAGCCGCATGGAGGAGCTGATCCGGCAGTGAATGGACAGACAGAACCAACAATAAATTTCAGAAGAAGAAACCCACCCACAGCTAGGGATCGCTTGGAAGAACAGATCAGGCAGGGGGAAAATTTCAGACAGCAAGAAAATTTCAGACAGGGAGGACTTTTTAATAGACAGACTGAGGAAGATTTTTCAGAAGAGGAAGAAGATTTATTACAGTACGAGAGAAGAAGAAATAGGGGCCGTCGAGACTATCCAAGAGGGGGAGCGTTACAAAGGTATGAAGAGTACAATGGAGGAAATCAAAGAAATGAATTTGGGAATTATAGATTAAGAATGGAACTGCCTGAATTCAATGGACAGCTACATATAGAGGAATTCTTAGATTGGATTTCAGAAGTAGAAAGATTCTTCGACTGCATGGAAATTCAAGATTCAAAAAAAGTGAAATTAGTGGCACTAAAATTTAAAAGTGGAGCTGCTGCGTGGTGGGATCAGACCACCATGAATAGGGCTAGAT
>LFYR01000733.1:300425-315372 GCA_001185155.1 Zostera marina | reverse complement strand
AACGAACTTCGGATGCAACTGGAGAAAGGAGTTCATTTTTATAACTTCTGAATTTCTTCCCGGGATTCGGGAGATGTGGAATGATCTGAATCGAGTGCACATGAATGCCTCGATCGAGTTGAGCACGAGGGATATTGAGGCCTTGGATCGAATAACGCGTACGCTTACTGCATATTCTGTGCCGCGCGGTGTTCCCTTTGTCCTTTACCAAAGGGAAGACTTTACATTTTAAGATGTTAAAGAGGCGCATGAACCGCCCACTGAGAAGGAGTTGGAGAGCGGAAAAAAGCGTTCGCTTTTATACCACGATGCCGCTCCACTTCATATGCGCAAGAGGTTCCGAGAGGGCAAGCTGATCAGATTGCGAAAGAAGAAAACCTCTCGCAGCGAGCCTCGCCGGACCTTTGAGCACGGGTCGAGCTCTCGCTCCATACCACCACCTCCCAGAGGCTATATGCCTTACACTTCTGCTGGAGTGACACTTCCCGACTTCATGGCTGATGCTGAAACTCGAAGGGAAGCGATGTCACTCCTTTTGGGTCATCCTGGGACTTGGTGCAGGAGTGAGTTACTGAAGCATATGAATGCCGCATGTTACATGGCACATGCTTGTTATCATAGAGACTCTATCCATGACGTCGAGAAGATACAAGAAAAGTATAACCAACTCGACGCAAAGTTCAAAGAGAGCGAGAAGGCTCTCGATAAGCTGAAGAACGTGAGATCGAGAATGGAGAACCTTCGCGACAACATTCTGCCCAAGAAGGACAAAACTATTGAGTCCAAGCAGAAAGAGATTGATGAGTATGTCGCGAAGATCTTAGCACTCCGAAAAGATCTGAAAGCTGCTACTTCTGGCCGTGCCAAAGATACTGAAGATCTGAAGAGCCAGTTAGCTAGTGAGAAAGGGCACGTGGCCTCGCTTGAGGCTACGATAGCGGAGTTGAAGAAGCAAGCTGCTCAGAGCCAACAAGAAACCACTGAGCTAAAAAGCGAGCTCGCGAGTGCGGAAGAAGAGGTTCTAGCTCTTAAAGATGATAATGTCGCACTTGTTGGAAAGGCTGCAGGATTGGATTTGGATGTGCGCTACCAATCCGACCAGCTTCAAGAGCTCATATTCTTTGGTCCTTCCGTGTTTCCTGCTCTACCCCCCGACTACATCACAGGCATAATGGCGTGGGTGGAGCAACATCCTGAGGAGCTCGAGAAGAATAAAGAGGCTCTCGACAAGATGAAGGACGAAGCTGCACAAGATTAGATCTAAGTCCTTAACATTTTGTAATCTTTTTTGTTATCTTTTTGTAATCTGAAATTTTTAATGAAATTAATCGTTTTTACTTTTCTATTGAGTTGTTCATTTATTTTATTCTTTTTGAATTGTAACTAAGACCCGAAACTAGATTCGCGAGTCGTAATTTAGCCACTCTGGACGTAAATTAGACTAACCCTATCGTTAGCCACTCTGGGCGTAGACTTGGTCGTATGAATCGTAGCTCAGTCTACGGTTAAATTCGCAAAAAATAAATTAAACTTCACAATGAATAGCAAGTCGCAATATCGATTAACAAATTTAAAGACAACAAATATATCGAAAGATAATCAAAAGATACGATCAACCCTAAGACTCTAGAGTTGTAGTTTTGCTCCGGCCGAGGTGACGGAGCAACTTTTTATCCCATATCAAAGATGTAACAATGAGATGGGGTGAAATTTTAAGATGATTACTAATCTATTAAGGCCGTAGCGACATGATAGATTTTGATTTGTGGTGGGTACTTAGAACCTCTTGTGGTTGGGTTCACTTGTACCTATCAACTACCTAGGACTCTGCTTTTAGACCCTAATGCGTGGTTGAACTCTGGCCATGATGACAGAGCAACTTTTTGGACCCATATCTAAGCTGAAGTGATCATAATGTGTTTAGAGATAATTTTGATCTATTAAGGCAATAGCGACAAAATAGATTCATAATGTGGGGTGCTAGCTAGAGTCGTAGGTAGATGATAAATCTAAATTTTATTAAAACATGTAAATTACAACAGTGAGATTTGTAATTTTTAAACTAGCATATAGACTAAGAGGCTCTAACGCGCTTAGTACTAAGCGTGATGTTGCTGTACGTTGTCCGTGTGCCAGATGCAAGGACTTTTGAGTGACAGCTTATTCCTACTCCTCCTAGCTATGCTAGCCTTCCTGTGGGTCTACCACCACATAGCATATGGATGGTTTTCCGTGGGTAGTACTCGCTATTGTCGCTGTCTGGTGAAGGAGAGCGTGGGCGCTTCCCATTCGTGTCAGACTTGCAATTGTTTCGATGCCGGGATCCTTCGACCAGGTCGAAATTAATTGCTCGACATAGAGCGAGAATTCCCTGCAATAATCTGTCAGATGGCCGTGGTCCTTGTGGAATTTACAGAATTTTCCACTTTTCTGACGGCGATCCTTGGTTGCAGGGTCCATAGAGCGAGGAGCGGGCAGATCCGCTCTGTTCCTCAGTTTTTCAAACATCTCGGCTTTGCTGATTGTTAGTGGGGTCCGATTCCTCGAAGGTTGAGGTGGACCCCTTGGCGAATGTTTGATGGATGTTTGATACACCTTGTTATCGTGTTTAGGCTTCCAATCCTTTCTGAAAGAATCAGCCGCATTGCTAGTGTATCTATTCGAGGAGTCATTGTAGCTCTTTCTCTCGAACTTTTGTTTTTTGAAGCTAGTGCTCTCGAGTTCCACTAGCTTGTTTTCATTCTGCTCTTCCACCTCAATGAATGACTGAGCTCGCTGGAAGAGGTCGGGTAAGGTCTCCACTTTATGGAGCGTGAGATTCAGGGCCAGAGGGGAGTAGGGTACCAGCCCGTTTGTGTACCCTGCAATGGCCAAACTTGGGATTAAGTCTCTCACTTCTGTCATCATTGAAGTGAACTTAATCGTGTAATCCTTTAGAGACAGCTTGTCCTGTCGTAGCGCCAGTAGTGCATTGGCGCTGTGTTTGATCCTAATCATCCCCACATGTTGGGCGATGAATTTGGATACGAGGTCTGCAAAGCTGGAAACTGATCCGGCTGGCAGACCAAAAAACCATCGATAGGCATTGCCCTTAAGAGTGCCGGGGAACACTCTAGTCATCAGCAATCCGATCGAGTTCTTAAGAGTCAAAAGCGCTCCTTTCCAAGAGGACCTTTTGAAGGTGGCCTTTCCACCAACCTGGCGGGTACCCAGAATAGAGTCGTACGACCAACCTGCAAAAGGGGAGGGGAATCGACGACTCTCTTGAGAGTAGGCGATTCGGGCTCCAAGTATTGCTCTGGTTGGTGTGTGTCAAGTGGGAATGACTTGAGGGTAGAGGTCCCCCAAGGACCCCTTTTATAGGATTGGTGAGACATGCCTGATTACACCAGTCACTACCCATCAACTCCTCTCAACGAGGACTAGGGCTCCGTCGCTAAGGCAGGACCCCCAGAGAGCTCCCACGGTGCGGAACATCGTTCTTCGTCCAGATCGCCGAGTTAGCCTGTAAAGTCGCCCGATTGGACTACCAAGTCGCCGACATACAGGATAACTCGCCGAGTTGAGGCAAGATCGGCAGTATGGTAGACTGTACGACTTGGCCCTAGAAACTCGCCGAGTTAGCCCTTAGCTAGGCGACTTCCATACCTGAATCGGCGACATACGACCGTTACTCGGCAGCAGCCAACGTCATAAATGTTACCATATATGACCATAGGCGTGATCTCCGCCGCTGAGTGCGCCCTCCGAGACCCTATAAAAGGGGTCCCAAGGGGACACTCAAAGGCACGATTCAAGTTCCATTCTCACACCAGAGCAAACACCACGAAACTCGCAGATTCTCACTAGAATCGCCTAGTTTCACTTGCAGGTATTTGACGTAGAGCGTGCGTCGTGGACTCCAAAGCCTCCGGCATCAACCTCGCACCACCGCGAGCCCTGGTAGCAGATTCAGTGCTTCATCAGCTGGCGCCTTCTGTGGGACTACCGAACCACCGGTATCCCGTCGTAATCGCGATTTTTTAAAAATCCGGCTCGAGCTCTCCCAAGAGTTCGCCGAGTTTGTCAAAAAATCGCCGATATAGATCGTCCTATTCTCGGTTAACGTCCGATTTAGCCTTAAATCGCCGACTTATCCTTGAGAATCGCCCGATCCGGAATATCGTCTGCTAGCTAAGAGTGTTGTCCAAGACCTTGTTCGAGAAAACACCTAACTCGCCGAGTTAACACTTAACTCGCCGACTTAGCCTCCGTTTTTCCAACAGCCTCGGTCAGGTACCTCTCTGCTTTGGTACTTCTTCGCTTCCGCTTTCATGGCAATCATTGAAAAGCAGAAGCACCCTTACGCAACAAGGAGTAAGGGAAAAATGCCAGCAACTGAGCTGGAACAGGGTGAGCAATCCCGACCTAGGGGACCCAATGCTCGACCTGTGGAAACAAACTCGGTTCCTCCTCCTGTCGAGGAACACATTGTGCCCAAGGCTCCACCCACCTTGGAAGAAAGGTTGTTCAGCTTCATGGACAACATCGAAAGAAGGATGACTAACCTCGAACAAGCGAGGAGTCATAGGACTACCACCATCCGTGAAAGAGCGGATGAATCTGGGTCCATCTATTCTCCATCTGGGGAGAAAAAACAGAGTTCCCGTCCCAAGACGGGACCCAGTAAGAGTCGCTCCGAGAGGACTCTTACTACTCTGTTCGTAGAGGACCTTCGGCGGAAGTTAGCCACCGACCCAGCTGTCGGCAACCCGCACGAAGTCCTGAGGGTTAAAAGTGCTCCTCTTAGCGAGGACCTTTTAAAGGGAGCTTTCCCACCCAACTGGCGGGTACCAAGAATCGAGGCCTACGACGGTTCAAGTGATCCAGAGGATCACGTGAACCTCTATCTCAACATTTTGGAACCGCAAACCATCGATGATGGGCTGCTGTGTCGGGCATTCCCCGGCACTCTCAAGGGCAGCGCTTATCGATGGTTCTCTGGTCTGCCAGCTGGCTCAGTCTCCAGCTTCGCAGACCTCTCATCCAAATTCATCGCCCAACACGTGGGGATGATAAGGATAAAGTATAGTGCCAACGCACTCCTGGCACTGAGACAGGACAAACTGTCTCTGAGGGATTACACGGTCAAGTTCACCACTATGATGACAGAGGTGAACGACCTAATCTCGAGTGTGGCCATAGCGGGATATATTAGAGGATTAGTCCCCTACTCCCCTTTGGCCCAAAATCTGACTCTCTACAAGGTGAGTTCTCTGCCCGACCTTTTCCAACTCGCTCAATTGTACATTGAGGTGGAAGAGGAGGATGAGAACAAGCTAGCTGAACTTGGGACTCCTAGCTATAAAAAGCCTAAGTATGAGAGGAAGGGGTTTAGCGGAAACAGCAATTTCCGCGACACCCCCAACAGGTATACCAGCAACAAGGCCGAGCCTTCCAAAAAAGAATGGAAGCCTAGGCATGATAACAAGGTATACCAGACCTCAACCAGCAAACCGTCTAAGGGTGCACTTCCACTATGGAAAAGGAACACCCCGCTTATAATAAGCAAAGGCGAGCTGTTTGAGAAATTAAAGGGTCGAGCGGACCTACCTGTCCCTCGCTCTTTAGACCCTGCAGGCAAAGAGGGCCGCACGCAATCTGGGAAATACTGTGAATTTCACAAAGACTGCGGCCACTTGACAGACCACTGTAGGGAGTTCTCGACCTTTGTCGAGCAGCTGATCTCTAAGGGTGAACTTGGCAACTTCGTCAAGAAATCCCGAGGAAGGGACAACTGCAAATCTGACCCGAAGGGGAAGCTTCCACGCTCTCCTTCGCCAGATAGTGACAACAGCGAGAACCGCTAGCGGAAGACCATCAATATGATATTTGGTGGTGGGTCCGTTGGCCAGAATAGGGGGTACTCCCGAAAGGTGCTGATGTCACAATCAACACCTCGAGACAACGGAAAGCGGGTCCGCGAGGAGAAGTCAATATACTTCTTCGAAGAGGACCTGGACGATGTACTGCAACCTCACGAGGATCCACTCGTGATCCAAGCAGACATCGGTTCTAATTCCCGAGTCGAGAGGATGATTGTCGACAGCGGCAGCTCTGCGGATATCCTCTACATGGATACTTTTACCAAGATGGGCCTTAAAAGGGAGGAACTATCTCCCTGTAAGGAAGCCATCTACGGTTTCACTAACATCGCCGCCCCAGTGGCCGGTGTTATTGACTTAAAGGTATCCATCGGTTCCAAGCGAGGAAGGGTTAGCCGAACATGCCGCTTCATAGTAGTGGAGGTAGAATCTACTTTCCATGGCATTTTCGGACGCCCCTTCATCCACGGAATCCAAGAAGTCCCGTCTTCTTATCACCAATGCATTCGATACCCAGTAAACGGGTTCGTTGCGACTGTCAAAGGATCACAAAAAGATTCTAGACAAGGGTATAAGAAGGCAACCCAACTGACTAAACTCGACAACATGCTCGTCCACGCCCCGCCTAACACTGAGGAGAGGGAAAAATTACAACCTGTGGACGAGACCGAGGTATACCAGCTGGTGGGGGGACACGTGGCACTAGGGAAGGGATTACCTCCTGCCCTAAAAGCCAAGCTTGTGACTGTCCTGGAGGAGCACCAGGACAGGTTCGTTTGGGAGGGTGAGGCACCGACACAGATTGCGCGTCAGATCGTGACGCACAAACTAAATGTCGACTCATCCATTCCAGCTCGACGCCAAAAACGTCGAGTACTCACTTCTGACAGGCGGGAGGCAGCCAATGAGGAAATATCGAAACTCTTGAATGCAGGGCACATTCGAGAAGTTCGATACCCAACTTGGTTGGCCAACCCCGTTCTGGTCAAGAAGCCCAATGGCAAATGGCGCATGTGCATTGATTTCACGGATCTCAATAAAGCATGCCCCAAGGACAGTTACCCGTTGCCATCCATCGACGAACTAGTCGATGGAGCATCCGGTAACGAGCTCCTCTCTATGATGGATGCCCACTCAGGATACAATCAAATCCTGATGCATGAACCTGATGAGGAAAAAACATCCTTCATCACGGACTCAGGGACTTTCTGTTATAGGGTAATGCCATTCGGCTTAAGGAATGCTGGGGCTACATTTCAGCACTTAATGGACAAGGTTTTTGCAAACCAGATCGGGCGCAACGTTTCCGCTTACGTCGATGACATCCTAGTCAAGTCGTTAAGCATGGAAAAGCACCCCGATGATCTGAAAGAAACCCTTGAGACATTACAGCAATATGGAATGAAGCTCAACCCAGCCAAGTGCGCATTCGGAATCAAGGAAGGCAAGTTCCTTGGTTTCTATGTAGGTCAGCACGGGATCAAACTAATCCCGACAAAATCCAAGCTATCCTTGATATGGAAACCCCCCGCACAATCCGAGAAGTGCAATGGTTGAACGGTCGAATCAATGCGCTCAGTCGTTTCATATCGCAAACGGCTGACAAGTGCAAACCGTTCTTCCAATTGTTGAAAACTGCGGCTAAGGGTAGTATCACTTAGACACCAGAATGCGAGGAGGCATTTGCGAAACTAAAGGCGCACATGTCCTCACTCCCAATGCTGACATCACCCAAAAAGGGAGAGGACCTGTACTTATACATAGCGGCCTCAGAAGAGGCCGTGAGTGCAGTCCTCATCGCGCAAAGGGACAAGGAACAGGTCCCTATCTACTACCACTCGAGGCGACTACAAGGTGCCGAACTGCGATATTCTCCCATCGAGAAAATCGTATTCGCAGTAATCCACGCTTGTCGTCATTTTCGAGCCTACTTCTTGGCGCACACGATTGTTGTACTAACATCGTGTCCTCTACGTCGTCTACTTCACAAACCCGACATCTCGGGAAGGTTAACCAAATGGGCAATTGAACTCAGTGAGTTCGACTTGGACTTCCGACCAGCCACTGCCATCAAGGGGCAAGCTGTAGCGGATTTCATTGTTGAACTCACACAGCCCAGTTTGACACAACCTTGGATTGTGGAAGTAGACGGCTCGAGTTGCAGCACAGGCTCGGGTATCGGAGTGGAAGCAGTCGTACCAATCGAGATGAGTATACCAACGTATCGAGTCTCGAAGTACGACCAACAAGTAAATGACCAAAACCTAGCCACAGAGCTGGAGCTAAGGGATGAAACCCGTGACGAGGCAGACCTGCGAAACGAATCGTACAAGGCTAGCGTATCAAGATACCATAACCGCCAAGTACGCAAAAAAGTTTTCCTGCCAGGAACTCTCGTCATGCGGAAGGCTAGCATAACAGAAAGGAATAGGCCAAGAAATAAGCTATCTTCCAACTTCGAAGGTCCCTACATCGTTGAGGAGGAGATAAGGCCAGGAACTTATCGCCTACGACGGCAGGATGGAACAATGGTTCCTAACACCTGGCATGCGGACAACATGCAGCAGTACTACGCATAGTACTCACAAGCATCAAGTTTATTTTCTTTAGCTTTCCTAGTATGTATGTTAGTTAGTTATAAAATATAGTTACGCATTCTAACCCATACGGACACCCTAAATCTATTGTGTCGCTTTGGCCTCAGTAGAACAAAGATCATTCCGTCACTACGGCCCTAATGATCTTATCCAATCTTGTCGCTAAAAAGCCTTGATATGGATCAACAAGTCACTCCCTCACTAGGAGTCGGACTAAATCGTCAAGGGTTCAAATCCAGGGTTAGAATAAACAGGTCCAACTCAGACACGAGTTGCGACCACAACTCTTATTCGCACGAGCGAATCAAGAACTAGTGGACATCAAACCACTTTCTCTTATCAAACTTATCTACGATTCATACGACCAAACTTACAACTTGGGAATCTAGTTAAGTCGAGTTTTTCCAAACTCACGTCCTAAGTAACTAAGAATCTAACTTACATCCAAAAGCGACTAAGTTACGATTAGTAAATCTAGTTTAAGTTCAACTAAAACTACGTTGAAGGAAACTAACTTACTACTAATTTACGATTTTAGTTTAGATCCAACTACGATTCGTACGACTAAACCTATGTCCTAAGAATCTAACTTACGTCCAGAGCGACTAAGTTACGATTTATGAATCTAGTTTAACTCTAAAACACATTAGCAAAAAAAGGTGATTTCATTAACACAAAAAATGAAATTACATAATCCATTACAAAATGTTAGAAGCTATTACATAGTTCTTCTTCAGGGGGGAGTGTCACAACTTCTTCAACTTCTTTAACCTTCTTCAACTTCCGCAGAAGAGGCGTCCAGAGCTTTCTTGACCTTCTTCAACTTCCTTAACCTTCTTTAACTTCCGCAAAGGCTTATCGGAAGAGTCCCTAGCGTGCTCAGGGTGTTTCCTTTTTCTCTTCTTTCTCTTCTTTCTCTTCAGATTCGTCGATCAGCCTATCAACATCCACCACTTGAATAGGTGGGACATCTTCAACTTCGATCGCCGAGTTAGGAGACAATGTCGGCGATTTAGGTATTGAACTCGCCGATCCAAGTTGAATAACTCAGTGAGGTCTCTTGAATGTGGGGACACCCCCCTTGCCTTTAGTCGGCGACTTCCCAAGGGAGCTCGCCGATTTAATCGCAAGACTCGGGGGAATCTCGCCCGATTCCAGGGAGGGCTCTACCAAAACAAGAGCAAGGGAATCATCTGTCAAACTCGCCGATTTCTTTTGAGAACTCAGCGAGTTTTCAGGAGTCAGCCCGGGCAACTCGCGGGCAGCAGCCAAGGGTCTGACGTTTTGCGGCGCGTTGACAACCGGAATCTCCGACCCACCGCGCGAAGGCGAGGGAATCGGAGACTCGACGGTGTCGAGCGCCCCCGTCAGGCCTTCATCAATGTCATCGTTCAAAATGTCGGCGACCAAAGTTTCGGCCTCCGACATAGTCAATCTGAGGGGAGACGGTTCGTCTGCCATAAGTCGGCGATTTAAAGATAGACTCGGCGACTTGGTTGAAAGTTCTGGTGGTTGTGGTGAAAGTCGGCGAGTTGCTAAGAAGCTCGGCGACTTAGAAAGGGATAAAAGTCTAGGCAAAATCAGGGTAAGTGGTGTTCGGATTAAAATAGCCGACTCACTATTTATAGACCCTGGGTAAATTGCAAAAATCCCCCGGAAAATCTACAAGTTACGTGAAGAAAAATGCTCTAGCTCGACGAGTCCCTCACAAACTCGCCGAGTGTGAGCATAAATCACGGAATACGAAGAGACCCGCCAGCCCATACCAAGACTCGCCTAGTTTATAGGAACATCGCCGATCCAGGTCAGCGAACCTCCAGACTCCTCAAAGAACAACCCCAATGCTAAGTCGGCGAGTTAACACCCTAAGTCGCCGACTTAGAACATCATGTAGTATCTTAGGGGGAAATCACAAGCCCCCTTCCACAATTTCAGGGGGGAGTATCACAAACTCCCCCGACTTTTCTGTCGCTCCGGCCGGAAATTGTCAAACCTCAGGGGGGAGTATCACAAACTCTCCCGACTTTTCTGTCGCTCCGGCCGGAAATTGTCGAACTGCAGGGGGGAGTATCACAAACTCTCCCGACTTTTCTGTCGCTTCAGCCGGAAATTGTCGAACTTCAGGGGGGAGTATCACAAACTCTCCCGACTTTTCTGTCGCTTCAGCCGGAAATTGTCGAACTTCAGGGGGGAGTATCACAAACTCTCCCGACTTTTCTGTCGCTCCGGCCGGAAATTGTCGAACTTCAGGGGGGAGTATCACAAACTCTCCCGACATTTCTATCCCTTCGGTTAGAGATCGTCGAACTTCAGGGGGGAGTATCATAAACTCTCCCGACATATCTATCCCTTCGGTTAGAGATCGTCGAACTTCGGGGGGGAGTATCACAAACTCTCCCGACTTTTCTGTCGCTCCGGCCGGAAATTGTCAAAACTCAGGAGGGAGTATCCAAACTCTCCTGACACTTCTGTCGCTCTGGCCAGAAGTCGTCATAAACAAACACGGTCAATCTGCCGCTTCGGCCAGATTCACCAAGGATTGCGTAAAGTAAGGGAAAGAGTATCGCAAGAGGTATTTTTGGTCAATAAACATATGTGTTTTCAGACTGATCTAGTTGTTTTGCAGGATATTTTCTTTTGTTGTTTTGCAGGGAATATTCTGTCGCTTTGGCTAGAATATTTTGCTTTTTTGCAGGTATCATTCTGTCGCTTTGGCCAGAATAAGACTCTAATAGTGAGTCTAAGTATCTTGTCGCATTCTGCCTTGATACACTAGAGATCGTTCTATCGCTTCGGCCTTAGCGATTCTCAACCCATCTTGTCGCTAAAAAGCCTTGAAGGGGGCCTTCGTTGCGGACTTTAAATCGCTCTTGATCAGAGAGACTATAAACATTAGTTCTATCGCTCTGGCAAGAACCCGATTATGTCGCTGAATAGCCTTAATCGATTCCGTCGCTTTGGCCGGAATTTATCTTGTCGCTTCGGCCTCGATAACACAGTGCAGTCGCCCCTGATCAGGGAAGGACTATAAACATAAGTTACCGTGGCCTGGAACTCGATCCATTTCTAGTCGCTTTGGCCTGTGGATTCTGAATCATTACGTCACTGTGGGCGGATGATTCGATCTCATCATGTCGCTTTGGCCTAGGTGCTGGATCAAACACGTTGAACTTTGCTTGAGGGGGGGGGTACTGGTGATACACCATGTTTCTTGTGCTCTCTTCAGGGGGGAGTACTGGTGAGACATGCCTGATTACACCAGTCACTACCCATCTACGCCTCTCAACAAGGACTAGGGCTCCGTCGCTATGGCAGGACCCCCGGAGAGCTCCCACGGTGCGGAACATCGTTCTTCGTCCAGATCGCCGAGTTAGCCCGTAAAGTCGCCCGATTGGACTACCAAGTCGTCGACATATAGGATAACTCGCCGAGTTAAGGCAAGATCGGCAGTATGGTAAACTGTACGACTTGGCCCTAGAAACTCGCCGAGTTAGCCCTTAACTAGGCGACTTCCATACCTGAATCGGCGACTTACGACCGTTACTCGGCGGCAGCCAACGTCATAATGTTACCATATATGGCCATAGGCGCGATCTCCGCCGCTGAGTGCGCCCCCCGAGACCCTATAAAAGGGGTCCGAAGGGGACACTCAAAGGCACGATTCAAGTTCCACTCTCACACCAGAGCACTACACTACGAAACTCGGAGAGTCTCATTAGAATCGCCTAGTTTCACTTGCAGGTATTTGATGAAGAGCGTGCGTCGTGGACTCCAAAGCCTCCGGCATCAACCTCGCACCACCGCGAGCCCTGGTAGCAGATTCAGTGCTTCATCAAGCTTGTGATACTCCCCCCCTGAAATGTGACGACTTCCATCCTATAGACAGAAGTGCCGGGAGAGCTTCTGATACTCCCCCTCGAAATGTGACGACTTCCATCCTATAGACAGAAGTGTCGGGAGAGCTTGTGACACTCCCCCTCGCGAATTGTGCCCTTGTGACACACAAACATTTGCGACGAGTGTTTTTCGAAGTATGTGACTGTCGGTGAACTATCTATTGTTTTTCCTTTGCTAATCTTTCATATAAATTACCCTTCAAATTGTAACTGAGGCCCGAAACTAGATTCACAAGTCGTAATTTAGTCACTCTGGACGTAAATTAGACTCTGCTAACCCTATTGCTAGCCACTCTGGGCGTAGACTTGGTCGTACGAATCGTAGCTCAGCCTACGGTTAAATTTTTGGACAATTTATACCTCTAGACTAGCGTCGGGTTACTAGAGATAGAGTAAACGATGAATCAGAGATATTCGACACTCAAAGGTTGCCTTGAAATTCGGAACCTTAACAATGGTGAGAGCTTGTGATACTCCCTCCTGAAATATGATGACTTCTGGCCGAAGCGACAGAAGTGTCGGGAGAGTTTGTGATACTCCCCCTTGAAATTTGACAACTTCTGGTCGAAGTGACAGAAGTGTCGGGAGAGTTTGTGATACTCCCCCCTGAAAACTTGCACTTGGGGCAGTTTTAGTGTTATTTTACCCGGAATCGGCGACTAGAGTTTGTGATACTCCTACAGTCGACGATACCTATGGTTTGGGTAACTGTAGGGGGTATTTTTGTTTTTTACCCCTGCGAGTCGGCGACTCCCTCTGTGAGTCGGCGACTCCTAGTGTAACCGTCGGATCTTTTTGGGAGATCCTTGGGATATTTGGAAGATATACGGGGAATATTTATAAAATCTCCAAATAAGGAAATTTTTCTCACGGTGCTGTGAGTTTTTGCCCGGAGTCGGCGACTGCCCTGTGGAGTCGGCGACTTGGCGTGATTCGGGGGATTTGGAGATCGATTCTTGATCTCAAATTTTGTAAATTTTGGGTTTTCTAGGGGGTTTTTGCAATTTTCCCAAGGGCTATAAATAGTGGAGAGGTTTTCCCCAAACCCTCACAACACTTTTGCCACTCTTAAATCGCCCACACCTCCAGATTTTTAAATTGCCGATTCCCCAGTTTTCAACCTTAGAATCGTCGATTGCCCTCATGTCTACCCCCGATTCCCCTTTGTCCCAATTGAACGAAAACGAAACGTCAGCTCTCATAGCTGAACTGATCGTGGATAACCTTGATGAGGTGTTGAACACCGTTGAATCGCCGATTCCCTCTCCTGACAGAGAGGTTGAGTCGGCGATTCCGGTCGTGCCACCTCATGGTATGGAGCTAAGTGCCACCGTGCACGAACTACTTGGCGCCCCGTCAGTGTCGGCGACTCCCCTTGTGGAGTCGGCGACTCAGTGCAGGGCCCTTGTGGTCGTACGACAGCCTCTTGAGCTGGGGGAAATTCCCGTGGCCTCTGTGTCGGCGACTCCCATTGTGGAGTCGGCGACACATGCAGGTCATGTTAAGGGGAAATCCTTCAAGCGAAAGGGGCAGGGCTCAGCTGCCATTGGGTCGGCGACTGCTGGCCGTGACTCGCCGATTCCTGTCATTGAATCGGCGACTCGTGTGCTGGAGTCGGCGACTCCCATGCTGATAGATGATTCTTCCGTGTATCGCACCGCACCATTGGTCGTGAGCGCGGAAGGCCATATTGTGTCGGGACTGAACCCGAACCAAGGTCCTTCTCTGAAGAGAAAGAGAAGACGCACCACTGGAAAGGGAAAAGTACATGTGCCCGAAGAAAATGAAGGGGTCCCTCCTCCTCTGAATATAAACTTTGAGGAGACCTTGACTGTGGACCGTGGTGCTCCAAATCCACGTCGTAGAGTGGGCCGGCGCTCTGAAAGAACTCCGCCACCTACTGTGGATCTAGATGCTAGTCGAGATCCGGACCTCGACTTGAACACTTACATTGGAGCTTTGAACCCATCTGGGTTCGCTCACTGTGAAATTGTCGTGAATGGCGCGCCAAGGTTTCTTCCGATCGGCCGCTCTGGGGACGGCGAGTACGAACAGGTTATGACTCATGCAACCTTGGATGGGTTTGATGGATTGAACCCCCCTTCGAGCCTAAATGCGAGCGACGCTCGATCATTACTCTCGGGGATTCAATTATCCGGACACTTGCGATTCTGGATGTCGCGCTATCAACCAATCAATCTACCACCCCCGGGATTCCAGGCCATCCCAAGGGTCTACTTCAAGCACTTCTCCGAGCTACCAATTCCGGAGATCATTAGCGAAGTGCTTCTGACATTTGAAGTGTCCCTGTCGCAGCTCCCGGTGGGATTCTTTGTGATCCTGCGGGGTTTTATGAACATCTGCTGGGGGCTCAACATTGCTGCGACGGCGAGCTTGTTCTTGTACTTCTACAAGCTCACGAAAGAGAAGTCTGCATCCGGTCGCTTTGGATTTACGCGACGACATTTCGACAAGAACATCGTCGATGATCTCCCGACGAACTTCGGATGCAACTGGAGAAAGGAGTTCATTTTTGTAACTTCTGAATTTCTTCCCGGGAGTCGGGAGATGTGGAATGATCCAAATCGAG
>LFYR01000733.1:259662-300325 GCA_001185155.1 Zostera marina | reverse complement strand
TGCTTATTGCATATTCTGTGCCGCGCGGTGTTCCCTTTGTCCTTTGCCAAAGGGAAGACTTTACATTTGAAGATGTTGAAGAGGCGCATGAACCACCTACTGAAAAGGAGTTGGAGAGCGGGAAAAAGCGATCGCTTTTATATCATGGCGCCGCTCCTCTTTACATGCGCAAGAGGTTCCGAGAAGGCAAGCTGATTAGGCTGAGAAAGAAGAAAACTTCTCGCAGCGAGTCTCGCCGGACCTTCGAGCACGGGTCGAGCTCTCGCTCCGCACCACCACCTCCTAGAGGTTACGTGTCTTATACTTCTGCTGGGGTGACACTTCCCGATTTCATGGCTGACGCTGAAACTCGGAGGGAAGCGATGTCACTCCTCTTGGGTCATCCTGGGACCTTGTGCCGGAGCGAGCTTTTAAAGCATATGAATGCCGCATGCTATATGGCACATGCTTGCTATCATGGTGATTCAATCCATGACGTCGAGAAGATCCAAGAGAAGTACAATCAACTCGACGCCAAATTTAAGGAAAGCGAGAAATCCCTCGACAAACTGAAGAATGTGAGGTCCAGGATGGAGAACCTCCGCGACAATATTCTGCCGAAGAAGTACAAGACCATTGAGTCCAAGCAAAAAGAGATAGATGAATATGTCGTGAAGATCTTGGCACTTCGCAAAGATCTAAAAGCTACTACTGCTGGCCGTGCTAAAGATACTGAAGATCTGAAGAGCCAGCTAGCTAGCGAGAAAGGGCACGTAGCCTCGCTTGAGGCTACGATAGTGGAGTTAAAGAGGCAAGCTGTTCAGAGCCAACGAGAAACCACTGAGCTGAAAAGCGAGCTCGCGAGTGCGGAAGAAGAGGTTCAAGCTCTTAAAGGTGACAATGCCGCACTTGCTGGAAAGGCTGCAGGATTGGATTTGGATGTGCGCTACCAATCCGACCAGCTTCAAGAGCTTATATTCTTTGGTCCTTCCGTGTTTCCTGCTCTACCCCCCGACTACATCACGGACATAATGGCGTGGGTAGAGCAACATCCTGAGGAGCTTGAGAAGAATAAAGAGGCTCTCGACAAGATGAAGGACGAAGCTGCACAAGATTAGATCTAAGTCCTTAACATTTTGTAATCTTTTTTGTAATCTGAAAATTTTAATGAAATTAATCGTTTTTGCTTTTCTATTGAGTTGTTCATTTATTTTATTCTTTTGAATTGTAACTAAGACCCGAAACTAGATTCGCGAGTCGTATTTTAGCCGCTCTGAACGTAAATTAGACTAACCCTATCGCTAGCCACTCTGGGCGTAGACTTGGTCGTACGAATCGTAGCTCAGTCTACGGTTAAATTCGCAAAAATAAATTAAACTTCACAATGAATAGCAAGTCGCAATATCGATTAACAAATTTAAAGACAACAAATATATTGAAAGATAATCAAAAGATGTGATCAACCCTAAGACTCTAGAGTTGCAGTTTTGCTCCGGCCGAGGTGACGGAGCAACTTTTTGTCCCATATCAAAGATGTAACAATGAGATGGGGTGAAATTTTAAAACGATATTACTAATCTATTAAGGCCGTAGCGACATGATAGATTCTGATTTGTGGTGGGTACTTAGAACCTCTTGTGGTTGGGTTTACTTGTACCTATCAACTACCTAGGACTCTGCTTTTAGACCCTAATGCGTGGTTGAACTCTGGCCATGATGACAGAGCAACTTTTTGGACCCATATCTAGGCTGAAGTGATCATAATGTGTTTAAAGATAATTTTGATCTATTAAGGCAATAGCGACAAAATAGATTCATAATGTGGGGTGCTAGCTAGAGTCGTAGGTAGATGATAAATTTAAATTTTATTAAAAGATGTAAATTACAACAGTAAGATTTGTAATTTTTAAACTAACACATAGACTAAGAGGCTCTAGCGCGCTTAATACTAAGCGCGATGTTGCTGTACGTTGTCCGTGTGCCAGATGCAAGGACTTTTGGGTGACAGCTTATTCCTATTCCTCTTAGTTATGCTAGCTTTCCTGTTGGTCTACCACCAAATAGCATATGGATGGTTTTCCGTGGGTGGTCCTCGCTATTGTCACTGTCTGGTGAAGGAGAGCGTGGGCGCTTCCCATTCACGTCAGACTTGCAATTGTTTCGATCCCGGGATCCTTTGACCAGGCTGTCAAGTTCGCCGTTCGAAATTAATTGCTCGACATAAAGCGAGAATTCCCTGCAATAGTCTGTCAGATGGCCGTGGTCCTTGTGGAATTCACAGAATTTTCCACTTTTCTGGTGGCGATCCTTGGTTGCAGGGTCCATAGAGCGAGGAGCGGGCAGATCCGCTCTGTTCCTCAGTTTTTCAAACAGCTCGCCTTTGCTGATTGTTAGTGGGGTCCGGTTCCTCCAAGGTTGAGGTGGACCTCTTGGCGATCGTTTGACGGATGTTTGATACACCTTGTTATCATGTTTAGGCTTCCAATCCTTTCTGAAGGAATCAGCCGCATTGCTAGTGTATCTGTTCGAGGAGTCATTGTAGCTCTTTCTCTCGAACTTTTGTTTTTTGAAGCTAGTGTTCTCGAGTTCCACTAGCTTGTTTTCATTCTGCTCTTCTACCTCAATGAATGACTGAGCTCGTTGGAAGAGGTCGGGTAAGGTCTCCACTTTGTGGAGCGTGAGATTCAGGGCCAGAGGGGAGTAGGGCACCAGCCCGTTTGTGTACCCCGCAATGGCCAGACTTGGGATTAAGTCGCTCACTTCTGTCATCATTGAAGTGAACTTAATCGTGTAATCCCTTAGAGACAGTTTGTCCTGTCGTAGCGCTGGTAGTGCATTGGCGCTGTGTTTGATCCTAATCATCCTCACATGTTGGGCGATGAATTTGGACGCGAGGTCTGCGAAGCTGGTAATTGATCTAGCTGGCAGACCGAAAAACCATCGATAGGCATTGCCCTTAAGAGTGTCGGGGAATGCTCGACACAGCAGTGCGTTATCAGTGGTTTGCGGTTCCAGAACGCTGAGGTAGAGGTTGACGTGATCTTGTGGATCACTCGAACCATCGTACGACTCTATTCTGGGTACCCGCCAGGTTGGTGGAAAGGCCACCTTCAAAAGGTCCTCTTGGAATGGAGCACTTTTGACTCTTAAGAACTCGATCGGATTGCTGATGACTAGAGTGTCAGCCAGCTTCCGACGGAGGTCCTCTACGAATCGTGTTGTAAGAGTCCTATCAGTGCGACTCTTACTGGGTCCAGCTCTTGATTTTTCTGGCTCTGGACCTTTCTTTTTCTCCGTAGTTAGAGAATTGTGAGAATCCGATTCACACGCTCTCTTGCGGGTGATGGTTCTCTGACTCCTTGCTTTTTCAAGGTTGCTAACTCTTCTTTCAATGTTATCCATGAAGTTAACCAACCTTGCTTCTAGATTAGGAGAGATGGATGTCCGAGGGGGCAGATCAGTTTGAGCATCCTCGAACCTTTCAACTTGTATGTTTGGTTGAGGATGCCCAGTTTGTGCCCCATCGGGTACCACTGAGGATTTACCCTTGTTTCTCAGATGGTAATCGTGCTTTTGCCTTTCAGATGTCATAGATGACAAAAGCGAATTCCAACCGGAGTGTAGGTATTAATTGGACTAACTCAAAAGAAACCCAGTGGAGTCGGCGACTCAGTAGGTGGAGTCGGCGACTGGCCTTAGGTTTTCTTGACTTTCGAGGTGAGCAGAGGCTCGAGAAAAATCCAAGTGGAGTCGGCGATTCACTATGGTAGTCGGCGACTTGCACTAGTGGAATCGGTGACTGCTTTAGGTAGTTTTTCCTTCGGGTCTGGCCGTGGACAACACTCTTAGCTAGCAGAATAACCCGCAATCGGCGATTCACTAGGTGGAATCAGCGATTGCCTGTGTGAATCGGAGATTCCTTGACACAAAGTCAGCGACTCACCCTAAGGGAATCGAGCTGATTTTTGCGAAGAAAATTTCGCGATTACGACGGGATATCGTAATTCGATAGTCCCACAGACGGCGCCAGCTGATGAAGCACGAAATCTGCTACCAGTAGGCTCGCGGGGTCGCGAGGAGGGCCGGAGGCTTTGGAGTCCACGACGCACGCTCTACGTCAATGTACCTGCAGAAGGGGAGGGGAATCGGCGTCTCTCTTGGGAGTAGGCGATTCGGGCTCCAAGTATTGCTCTGGTTGGTGTGTGTCAAGTGGGAATGACTTGAGGGTAGAGGTCCCCCAAGGACCCCTTTTATAGGGTCCTGGGGGACGTTTCCCCATTCATTAGCGTGGGACCCACCCCATTAAGGTATCCTATTAAGGAGTGCCTTAATGACGTGGGCCCACTCAAGTAACGGCTGGGAGTCGGCGATTCAGGTGTGGGAATCGCCGATCCAGAGGTTCAATCGCCGACTCCCCATGAGCCTAGTGGCAGCCTACCAGAACTGTCCACGAGGCCTAGGGTCAGCGATTCACCCCTGGAGTCAGCGACTTGGTAGTCCCAATCGGCGACTCCCAGGTGCTGCCTTGAGTACTTGACGTAGACACTCCTTCCGAATTCGTGGAACTCTCCGGGGGTTCGGCATAAAGCGACGGAACCCTAGTCCTTGTCGAAGGACGTTGCTGGGAGTGACTGACGTGATCAGACATGTCTCACCATTACTCCCCCCTGAAGAGAGCATGGCAAAACACCCGTGTAGCCTCAGACTCCGAATTGACACACTATGTAGCGGTAGACGAACTTGACTGCCGCATCCTGAGTGATCTTCGTTACAGCCTAAGTCTCGACCCACTTTGTAAAGTAATCTACTGCTACAAAGATGAATCGAGCTTGGGATGTTGAAGGTGGGAATGGTCCTACGATGTCCAGTCCCCACCTTACGAACGGGATCGAGCTCAGAATCGGAGTCATATCCGCGGATGGTTTCTGTTGCATTGGACTATGCAACTGACATGCTCGGCACTTGCGGATGTAAGTGCGAGCTTCTAACCGTAGGGTGGGCCAATAGTACCTCAGCCGTATGATTTTGAATGCAAGTGCTCTTCCTCCCTCATGGAGCCCGCACGAGCCTTCGTGTACTTCCTGGATCACCTTATCCGTGTCAGGTTTAGCCAAACAACGTAGCAGCGGGCTGTCAAAGGACTTTTTGTAAAGTACCCCTCCGACGTCGTAATATTTGGATGCTTCGTGTTTTAGTTTTTTGGCCTCCCCCTTGTTATCAGGAAGTACTCCATTATGAATGAATGTCAATATTGGTTGTCTCCAATCCTCTTAGGGATCAGACGAAACACTCAATATCTGGCATGTGGGCTGGAGTATTGAGTCCACCAAGATTTCACGTTGACCTCCCTCCCAAGCCGATGCGAGGCGTGCCAGCGCATCGGCGGACGTGTTTTGAGTGCGAGGAATTTGCTCGATTTTGAATTCGGCGAATTGTTTGGTGAGTGCCACCATTGCCTCCACATACTTAGTGATCTGTAGTTTTTTGCAGGCAAATTCACCCGTGGTTTGCCGAGCTACGAGCTGGGAGTCAGTGCGAAGTGTGACATTCTCAGCGCCGAGAGTTCTTAACAGCTTCAGGCCGTGTATAGTTGCTTCGTATTCCGCGACATTGTTAGATGCCGGGAAGTGAAGCCGTACCGAGTGTTCGTAGTTTTTTCCATCCGGACTATGAATTTTCACTCTGATACCCGAGCCTGTGCTGCAACTCGAACCGTCTACTTCCACAATCCAGGGTTGGGCCAGGTTTGATGGTGTGACCTTGACGATGAAGTCCGCTACAGCTTGCCCTTTGATGGCAGTGGCTAGTCGGAAATCCAAGTCGAACTCATTGAGCTCGATTGCCCATTTGGTTAACCTTCCCGAGATATCTGGCTTGTGAAGCAGACGGCGTAAGGGACACGATGCAAGTACTACGATCATGTGCGCTAAAAAGTAGGCTCAAAAACGACGGCAAGCGTGGATTACAGCATATACGATTTTCTCATTTGGTGAGTACCGTATTTCCGCACCTTGCAGTCGCCTCGAGTGATAGTAGATAGGGACTTGATCTTTGTCCCTTTGCGCGATGAGGACTGCACTTATGGCTTCCTCTGAAGCCGCTATGTATAAATACAGGTCTTCCCCATCCTTGGGTGAAGTCAGCATTGGAAGTGAGGACATATGTGCTAACTTTGTAAATGCCTCTTCACATTCCGGTGTCCAAGTGATACTACCCTTGGCCGCAGTTTTTAGTAGCTGGAAGAACTGTTTGCATTTGTCAGCCGTTTGCGATATGAAACGACTGAGCGGATTAATTCGTCCGTTCAACCTTTGTACATCTCTGATTGTGCGGTGGGCTTCCATATCAAGGATTGCTTGGATTTTTTCGAGATTTGGTTTGATCCCGTACTGACCTACATAAAAACCAAGGAACTTGCCTTCCTTGATTCCGAAGGAACACTTGGCCGGGTTGAGCTTCATTTCGTATTGCTTCAATGTGCCAAGGGTTTCTCTCATATTCTCAGGGTGCCTTTCCACGCTTGACGATTTGACCAAAATGTCATCAACGTAAGCGGAAACGTTGCGCCCGATCTGGTCCGCGAAAACCTTGTCCATTAAGCGTTGGAATGTAGCTCCAGCATTCCTTAAGCCAAATGGCATTACTCTGTAACAGAATATCCCTGAGTCCGTGATGAAGGATGTTTTTTCTTCATCAGGCTCATGCATCAGGATCTGGTTATATCCTGAGTGGGCATCCATCATAGAGAGGAGTTCGTTACCAGACGCTCCATCGACTAGTTCGTCGATAGATGGGAGCGGGTAACTATCCTTGGGGCATGCTTTATTAAGATCCGTGAAATCAATGCACATGCGCCACTTGCCATTGGGCTTCTTGACAAGGACGGGGTTGGCCAACCAAGTTGGATATCGAACCTCTCGAATGTGTCCAATATTCAGAAGTTTCGATATCTCCTCGTTGGCGGCTTCCCACCTGTCAGAAGTGAATACTCGATGCTTTTGGCGACGAGCTGGGATGGATGAGTCAACATTGAGTTTGTGCGTCACGATTTATCGCGCAATCTGTGTCGGTGCCTCACCCTCCCAAACGAACCTGTCCTGGTGCTCCAACAAGAGAGTCACAAGCTTGGCCCTTAGGTCGGGGGCTAATCCCTTCCCTAGTGCCACGTGTCCCCCCTCCAGCTGGTATATTTGAGTCTCATCCACGGGTTTTAATTTTTCCCTATCCCCATTATCGGGTGGGGCGTGGACGAGCATGTTGCTTGGTTTGACCATCTAGGTTGCCTTCTTATACCCTTGTCTATAATCCTTTTGCGATCCTTTGACAGTTGCGACGATCCCTTTGACTGGGTATCGTATGCACTGGTGATAAGAAGACGGGACTGCTTTGATCCCATGGATGAAGGGTCGTCCAAAGATGCCGTGAAAAGTGGATTCTACTTCCACCACTATAAAACGACATGTTCGACTAACCCTCTCTCGCCGGGATCTGATGGAGACCTTCAGGTCAATAACGCCGGCCACCGGGGCGGCGACGTTAGTTAACCCGTAGATGGCTTCCTTGCAAGGAGACAGATCTTCCTTTTTAAGGCCCATCTTGGTGAAGGTGTCCATATAGAGGATGTCTGCGGAACTGCCGTTGTCAACAATTATTCGCTCGACATAAAGCGAGAACTCTCTGTAATGGTTCTTCAGTTTCTCAAATAGCTCGCCTTTGCTGATTGTTAGTGGGGTCCAATTCTTTCATGGTTGAGGTGGACCCTTTGGCGACTGCTTGGTAGAGGTTTGATACACCTTGTTATCGTGTTTGGGCTTCCATTCCTTTTTGAAGGAATCAGCCGCATTGTCAGTGTATCTGTTCGAGGAGCCACGAAAGTTGTTCTTCCCGTTGTAGCCCTTCTTCTCGAACCTTGGTTTTTTGAAGCTAGTGATCTCAAGTTCCACTAGCTTGTTTTCATTTTCCTCTTCCACCTCAATGTATGATTGAGCTCGCTGAAAGAGGTCTGGTAAAGTCTCCACTTTATGGAGCATAAGATTCTAGGACAAAGGGGAGTAGGGTACCAGCCCTTTCATGTATCCCGCTATGGCCAGACTCGGGATTAAGTCGCTCACTTCTGTCATCATTGAAGTGAACTTAATCGTATAATCCCTTAACGACAGCTTGTTTTGTCGTAGTGCCAGCAGTGCATTGACACTGTGTTTAATCCTGATCATCCCCACATATTGGGCGATGAACTTGGACGAGAGGTTCGCAAATCTGGAGATTGATCCAGTTGGCAGACAGGAAAACCACCAATAAGCACTGCCCTTGAGAGTGTCGAGGAATGCCCGACACAACAGCGCGTTATCGGTAGTTTGCGGTTCTAGGACATTAAGGTAGAGGTTGATGTGATCTTTTGGATCACCGAACCATCATACGCTTCTATTCTGGGTACCCGCCAGGTTGGTGGAAAAGACACCCTCAAAAGGTCCTCATGGAAAGGAGCGTTTTGATTCTCAGGAACTCGATCGGACTACTGGCGACTGCATCGTCGGCCAGCTTCCGACGGAAATCTTCCACGAACCGTGTTGTAAGAGTCTTGTCAGTGCGACTCTTACTAGGTCCAGCTTTTGACTTAAGTGGTTCTGAACCTTTCTTCTTTTTCTCCGTAGATGGAGAATAGTGGGAGGCCGATACACCCGTTCCTTCACGGGCGATGGTCCTGTGACTCCTCTCTTTCTCGAGGTTGTTAACTCTTTTCTCCATGGTCTCCATAAAGTTAATCAACCTCGCTTCTAGAGCGGGAGGAATGGCTGGTGCCTGAGGGGGTATGTCAGTTTGAGCATCCTCAAACCTTTCTGGCACTGTTAGCCTGTTATGCTGAGGGGGCCCAGTTTGTGCCCCTTCGGGCACCATTGAGGATTTACCTTTGTTCCTCAAATGGTAATCGCGCTTTTATCTTTCAGTTGTTATTGGCGACAAAAGCGAATTCCAACCGAAGCGCAAGTATTGACCGAACTAACTCGAAAGAAACCAAGTGGAATCGACGACTCAGTAGGTGGAGTCGGCGATTGGCCTTAGGTGTTTTTTCTTTCGAGCCGAGTCGAGGACAATACTCTTAGCTAACAGAATAATCCCGGAATCGACGACTCACTAGGTGGAGTCGGCGATTGTTGGTATGAATCGACAATTCCTTGACAAAGTCAACGATTCACCGGAAGGGAATCGAGCCAAACTTTGCAAAGAAAATTTCATGATTACGATAGGATATCGTAGTTCGATAGTCCCACAGACGGCGCCAGCTGATGAAGCACGTAATCTGCTACTAGGGGGCTCGCGGGGTTGCGAGATGAGCCTAAGGCTTTGGAGTCCACGATACGCGCTCTACGTCAATGTACCTGCAGAGAGGAGGGGAATCAGTGACTCAGCAAGAGAGTCGGTGATTCGGGCTCCTGAAGGTGCTCTGGTTGGAGTGTGTTATCAAGTATGTTGGAGAGGAATGAGATGATGAATGAGGACCCCCTAAAGGCCCCTTTTATAGGGTCCTTGGGGCGTTTCTCATTCATTGTTCCTAGGGCCCACACCATTATGGTGCCCTATTGATGGTGCCATAATGACGCGGGTCAAGTCAAGTAACGCATGGGAGTCGGCAACTTGGTAGTCCCCATGAGCCAGGTTGGCAGTCTACTAGAACTGGGCAACTAGGCCTGGAATCGGTGGCTCACCACTAGAGTCGGCGACTTGGTAGTCCCAATCGTTGATTCCTAGTGTTGACTTGAGTACTTGACGTAGACACTTGCTCACAACCGTGGAGCTCTCCGGGGGTCCGGCATAAAGCGACGAAACCCTAATCCTTGTTGAAGGGCGTTGCTGGGAGTGACTGACGTAATCAGGCATGTCTCACCAGTACTCCCCCCTGAAGAGAGCACAAGAAACATGTGTGTACCGCCATACTTCATCTAAACAAATTAAGTTTGACATGCCAAAGTTTGATGGGAAGGAACCAGAGACAATAGTTATGGATTTTTATGACTAGAAGGTTATGTTGGATCTAGATCCTTGGGCTATATATAGAAGGTGATGATATCTTTCTGTGTCTTTCAAACATATATATGTAGAAATATCTGAAAAATACTCGTTAAATAAAGGATATATAAATACCTTAATCGAAAATATCATAATTTGTAATGTCAAGGTATTCATACATGTGTCTCAATTAAACCCTCTCAAAATACCCACACAGACGCAAACCCCTAGTCGTCTATCAATTGTTCAATTATAATTTATAAATTTAATTTACCTTATTTGTAATAAAGCTATTTTAGAGGGTATTTTACAATTACCCCATATATTAATTAATTAATTTAGTTTTGTACCCAAAATAAAATCAATAAAAATCCTATGTAAAAATTTAGAATCCCAGAAAATCTGAAATTGACATAATAATTAATATACTTGGATTTTGGAATATCTTAACATTTAATTTATCTCTTTATAAATAGAGTGCGAGTTATAAAGAAGTCTCTCAAAACACCGCTTTCTACTACAATTGAATTCACCGAATGATGTTTGGGTGTCATTTGTGGGAGAGAATGATGTTTTGAGCAGCTTCTTTGTAGGTTAAACTAGATATGATGAAGATCGAAGTGTTTCTCGGTAGACCGATGATAAGCTTGATTTCTTGCATCAACTTCATTGCGGTGAACTGATAGATTCTTCACTGCTCGAAGGTTCTCATTGCAACTGGAGAATCCTGAACTTTCTCTCTATATCTATTTTATCTTTATACGAAAAAAAACACGTTGCTAATTATGTATGTAAAATATTTCGAGTTTCTTCTTTTTTAGACCGGGAGGGAATAATAAATTTATTCATCTCTCATGTACTATTATATTTCATTTGTTGTAATTTTATTACAACTATTGTGTCACGGACGAGACTGGGAAAGCTGGATTGACAAAAGATTTGTCAAGAGTAGCGGAGCTGATGACGACGTCAAAAGGCAAGCAAAAGCTGTCGTACAAGTCGCCGGACAAACATTAAGTTGTAGTTTAATTTTTTGCAATTAATGGTTAAATACCAAATATAATTTCCTTTATAAATTAATGATTCATGATGTAACGTTTACTATTATAAAATAAAGCGTAAAGTTTCCTTCTACGAAGGACAACTTGCAGCCTTGATAAGGTTTATTCCTCACCTTTGGGAAGTTGTTTCCAACCAAATATTTTTTAATTCATTCATCAAATTCTGGTCTTAATATAGTGGCCTTATTACAAAAAATAAAACGATAACTAATTGAAAGGAATAAAATGCGATTCTGCTCCACTATCTTCTTTCCATCACTACGGTACTTCCACGACGTAGTCTCTAAAATATGTTGGCTGACCGGAGATTCTTTTTGATAGTATGGTATTGTGGTCTCCCCATCTGTAGTTTGGTCCCCATATATGTCAGTTGTTGCTAACATATATGTGGTGAAAAACCAGCCTATAATTAAAGAGCATTAAATGTGGTGAAAAACCAGCCTATAATTCTAAATATCATTTATGAAGGTACATTGATCAATGTGATCTTTTATTTCTACTTTTGATAAATCTTCCTTGATAAATGGTATTTTGAATTAAATACGATTTTGTACCACATTTAACACTCTATAATTAAAAAAGAAGGCAACAAATGAATTTATTGAAGTAATTGTTTGAATTAACAATAGTAATTGAACAAATTGATTAAATAATCATTTTTAAATCCATTTATAAATATAAAGAGTAGAAATAAAAGATCATTTTGATAAATCTTACTTGATAAATGGTATTTTGAATTAAATGCGGTTTTGTACCACATTTAATAATCTGTAATTAAAAAAGAAGGAAATAATTGAAATTATTAAATTAACTATAGATATTGAAAAAATTGATTAAATAATCAATTTTAAATCCATTTATAAATATGAAGAGTAGAAATAAAAGAACATATTGATCAATGTACCTTCATAAATGATATTTAAAATTATAGGCTGGTTTTTCACCACATTTAATTGCTAACCTGGCTGCTACATCTCTGATTATACCTACCACGCAATTACTCGTATTATTACCATCCTGGGTCGGATTGACCTTGACTTCAAGGTCAAGTGACGGAAATAAATGGTTAAGAGAATCCTCTACTTTCCATGATGCTTCTTCCATATCTAAGTCATCCCATGTATTGTATCAGAAATTCTCACTTCTTGACCTTCCTTGTTACAGATTCTTGACTTAATAATCGCAGCTGGTACTTCTGAAAGAGGATACTGTATCAGATTAATTGGATCCAAGATATCCGATTAATTATCCAGCTAATGTATTATATAAGGCAGGCTGTCAGTATTAATTTGGTATTCCACTCACGGGTATTTTCAGTTCATTTTTTTCTAAAGTTTTCTCATTTACAATTCTTCATTCTGCTTTCCCGATCTAGGGTTTCGCCGACTCTCATCTTCTCGGATTTTGTTGCTCCTCTGTTCATCGGCAAATCACTCCTTCTCAATCCTTGACATCAGGTCTTGTCTGCTGGTTCTTTACAAAAGTTTATTTGGTTTTCTTTAATGTGTATTTCTTCGTTGATTCTCATGATGTTTCTTTTAGGTTTTTCAATTCCGAATAATACTAGTTTAGGTAATGTGTATTTTCTTCCTACTGTATAAGAGCTCTGTAGTTTCATATATGAATTGATCATCTATTTTCAATAACAGTTCAGTAGAGTTTCATAGGTATATTTTCTGCTGTAAATTGTTTTAGTCTTGTTACGTTTAAATAAATAAGTTCTTGTGTTCTTATATCACTTAGAGATTGTATACTATCATTTATACAAATTCTAGATGGTATCATAGCCTACTTTGGTCCAGACTAGGTCAGTTCTAATAGAGGTCTGTTTTGTAACTCATTATATATATAAAAATAAAATAAAAACCATAGATAGAGGTCTGATCTATTTTTTTGTTCTAATTTTTTAGGATTGAGGGTTGATTGGGAAAACCTAGTGATTGATAAATCCTCAGTTGAAGTTTTTTACTGGTGTGAATGTTATTCTAATCTTTCCATTAGTTTACTGTGATTTTAGGTTATTTTTTCCTATCCTTAGGACATATTAAGCAAGAATATCTAATGTTAATTGGCACAATGGCCTTCCCTGCACCTACCACTGCAAATTACAACATTTTTAGTCTTGTTCCTGATAAGATGGATAAAGGTAATTATCTCTGCTGGAAAAATCAGTTTGAATGTGCACTGCGAGTTCACAAGCTATTACCTCTGATATCTGGTACTGAGCAGATTCCTGTGAGAAGGTTAGAGGATGATATTATAAATCCTGAATTTGAAGAATGGGAAACTAAGGATGATTTAGTCCTAGGTTGGTTAAAAGCCACAGTATCGAATCCATACCAACTCATGATGTTGAAGTGTAAATCAGCCTTTGATGGATGGAATATATGAGAGAAATTGTTGTCACCAGTTAGCAAAACTCAAGTACAAGTGATAAGGAATCAATTAAATAATCTAAAGAAAGCTACCACTGAATCTATGCAAGATTACTTAGTAAAGGCTAAGGGATTGGTGGAATCCCTTGGTTCAACTGGTGAGGTGACAAGTGACAGTCAATTAATGGCTTGTGTTTTGAATGGGCTAGGAAGTGATTATCATATAGTTGTCACTACCATTAGATCCAGAGGTACAACTAGTTTTGATGAATTGACAAATTTATTAGTTGGTGAGGAAAATCTACTGAAAAAGATACAAACAGAAACACAGGTAACAGCATTTGCTGCTCACTATCAACCCAGAGGAAATAATCAAAATTTTGGAAGAGGAAGAGGTGGACACGGTTACGGCAGTCAGAATTTTAATTACAATCAGCAAGGTAATTACGATGGAACAGGAAATGGATATCAGAATTTTGGAAATCACAATTATGGTCCTCCAAACAATTTTTATGGAGGATATAATGGAGCATATAATGGTACTCAATCCTACAATGGTTACAATTAACCAGAACAGAATTTTTACAGATCAAGACCACAATTTGGTTACAAATCTGGACAGTATTTTCAGAATCCATCAAGAGCTCAGTTTCAACCAAGTTATCAACCAAGATCTAATGGTCAGAGAGCACTGTCACAACCAACTTATTAATCTGTTGTTCCTGCAGTAACAGTTCCACAGTTACCACCAATTCTGCAAACACCATCCTCTATAGACCAGAATTTTGCTTGTCAAATGTGTACAAGAAAGGACATCTAGCTAAAACATGTCCTGATTTACATAATTTCCCAGCTCATCTGGCAGAAACAATAGTTACAGAATTTGGCCAGCAAGCATCTATTTCTCATCCTCAAGTCAACGATTCATCTCCCATTTTAGCAATGTCTGCATCAGCTCAGAGCAATGATAACTCCTTTCTTTATTATGCATCTTTTGTGGATGAATTTTCTAGATTTAGTTGGATTATCCCAATGAATAAGAAGTCAGATTTCTACAAGGTGTTTATAATATTTCAGAAGCAGGTTGAAAATTTACTGGAAAATAAAATCAAGGAAATTCAAATAGATATGGGAGGAGAGTTTTTAAATCAGAATATTAAAGAATTATTTCAGGAAAAAGGGATCAGACATAGAATGTCTTGTGCATATACTCCATAACAACATGGGATTGTGGAAAGGAAGCATAGACAAATAGTGGAAATCAGCAGGTGTATTTTTAAACAATCAAAGATTCCATATATGTACTAGCCAGAGGTATTATACCTCTGCTATCTTTGTCTTGAACAGACTACCAACCCCTATGTTAGAAAACAAAACACCATTTGAAATACTCTTCAAAAAGAAACCTGATTACACTCTTTTGAAAACCATAGGTTGTCTTTGTTTCCCACTCATTCCTAGACACCAAAGAAATAAATTGCAACCCAAAGCTACTAAATGTGTATTCTTAGGTTATGCCACCCAACAGAAAGAGTATAGATGCCTACATCTAGATACATCAAAAATAACAGTGTCCAGAGATGTTATATTTGATTAGTCTGTATTTTCTTTTTTGGAAAAATCAAACCTTGAGAAAAGCAAACTACATACTATAGATTCCACAATGCAAAATCCACAAAATCAACAACCCACCAAACTCACTATATCTTTGCCTATAAATAACAATGGAATGAATAAAAACAGAAATTCACCAGTAAGTTCTGAAAATGGGGTAAATCCATCAAATGGGTCTTCTAATGAAACTGATATCTTATTTAGTTCTTTTAAACAAGGTCAGTCAAGTACATCATTTGATTCTAGTTCAGATAAAGTGTCTTCTGATTCATCAACTAGTCCAGTTGAAGGATCTTCTGATTTATCATCATCCTCTAATAGGGGTGGTGGTGGATCAACTATTCCTGACAGTCCATCTGATGACATACCTCAAATAGATAGGTCTGTTATTGAACTTTCCAGAAATATAGCCAACAATGATCTGAGAAGGTCTGTTAGAATGAAAATCCCTAATGTAACTTTAAAGGATTTTGACTGTTCTTACCAAGCTTTTTGATTTGTCGCATATGCGCGCATATGCGAGCGCATATGCGACCAGGCGGTAACCCCCCATCGCATATTTGGGGGGTCGCATATTATTGGGTTTAGCCGAATCCGGGTCGGATCCGGCTAAACCCGATCCATTTACCCAAGGTGAAAATATTAAAATTGAAAAAATTTAAATGAATTCTATTATTTTTTAAAACTTAAGGACCTTATAAAAAATACCCAATTAAATAAAAAACCCTAAATCCCAAATACTACTAAAATCGTGAAATCGCCCAAGGATTTCCGGTGCTACTTGCCTTCCACTGCTGCTTGCCTTCCGCTGCTACTGTATTTTGCGAAATCGCCCAAGGTAGAAATCGAGTTACACAGTTACACACCTAACGTGTAGTACTGTATTTTGCGATTAAAATACATGTTGCATATTGGACCGCATATGCGACCAGGCGGTCGCATATGCGGTATGCGGTCCCAGGCATCGCCTGGTCGCCTGGCCGCGTCAAAAAGCTTGGTTCTTACTCTACTAATATGTCTAATATAAATTCTTTGTGTGGGCCATTATCTTATTCACAGGCTATTAAACATGGATACTGGTTTGAAGCCATGAAAGAAGAAATGGATGCACTTCATGTTAACAAAACATGACTCTGGTTCCCTATTCTCCTGATATGAATATAGCAGGCTCTAAATGGGTTTATAAGGTCAAGAAGAAGGCTAATGGAACAGTTGACAGGTTGAAGGCCAGATTGGTTGCTAGGGGATTTACACAAGAAGAGGGCATTGATTTTCACTATACCTATAATCATGTCATAAAAATTACAACAGTAAGGATAGTATTGTCATTGGCTACAAATTGTGGTTGGGAGCTACAACAACTTGATGTGAGAAATGTGTTTCTTAATGGTGTATTACAAGAGACAGTCTACATGAAACAACCCATTGGATTTGTGGACAAAAAGAAGCCAAAAGATGTGTGTTTGTTGCATAAGGCCATCTATGGGTTGAAGCAGGCACCAAGGGCCTGGTATATGAGGTTACATACTTTTCTAGTTCATAGTGGATTCACAAACTCAAAGACTGATGCTTCTATGTTTTTCAAGGATTCAACATCATCTAAAATAATTATTTTAGTATATGTTGATGATATCATTGTCACAGGTGGGGATTCAGAAGAAATCAAGAGTAATGAAAGCAATTTGTACATAATTTTCTTGTAGAGAGTTGGGAAGGTTGAAATTCTTTTTAGGAATTGAATGTTGTTGCTACATAGGCTTGTCAATGGTCATATCTCAGGAAAAATACATCAATGACCTATTAGTAAGGTATGGGTTTGATAAGGCCAGACCAACAAATACACCAATGATACCATCTCCTAGAATGTGTGAGATTACAGGCGAGTCAGTTCAGGATATTACATTATTCAGAAGCATGGTAGGGTCCTTATAGTATCTGAGTTTGACAAGGCTTGATATCTCCTTTGCAGTAAATCAAATTTGTCAATATCTTCATAATCCGTTAGAGGGTCACTTACAAGCAATAAAAAGAGTATTTAGCTAGATACCTCAGAGGCACTTCAAATATGGGGTTGAGATTCACAGCAAATTAGAGTCAGAACTTAACTCTAGAGGCTTATTGTGACTCTGATTGGGGGGCAACCATGGACAGAAGGTCTATCACAGGGTCTAGCATATGGCTGAATGGAAATTTGGTGTCATGGTCTGCAAAGAAGCAACCTTCAGTTTCCTTATCTAGTGCAGAAGCTGAGTTTAAGGCTATCTCACATGTTATCTCTGAGATTAGGTGGTTCTGTCTTTTATTACGGGAATTAAACTTAAAATTTTCCAAATTACCATTATTGTTGTGTGATAACAAATCAGCCATCTATATGGCAACTAATCCAACAATAACTAGCAGGTCAAGATATATTGATATTGCTTATTATTTTGTAAGAGAATTACTAGAGAAAGGTGCAATGCAAATCAAATATGTTCCTACAGGGATGCAATTGGCTGATGGATTCACCAAAGTACTGGATACTGAATTATTTCGTCAACATAGAAATAGACAAAATTAAAACTGATTGCCACAAGCATTGAAGTATCTACTCCAAGTTCATCTGGTTTACTCCCTGCTGAACTTGCGGGAGGATCTGAAAGAGAAAACTGTATCAGATTAATCAGATCCAAGATATCCGATTAATTATCCAGCTAATGTATTATATAAGGTAGGCTGCCAGAATTAATTGGGCATTCCACTCACAGGTATTTTCAATTCATTTTTCTTTAAAGTTTTCTCATTTACGATTCTTTATTCTGCTCTCCCGATCTAGGGTTTCGCCGACTCTCGTCTTCTCTGGTTCTGCTGATCCTCTGTTTGTCGACAAATCACTCCTCAATTCTTGACATCAGATCTTGTGATTCTTGTCTGCTGGTCGTGAGTTCTTTACAGAAGTTTATTTGGTTTTCTTTAATGTATATTTTTTCGTTGATTCTCGTCGATGTTTCTTTTAGATCTTTCAATTCCGAATAATACTAGTTTAGGTAATGTGTATTTTCTTCCTACTGTATAACAGTTCTGTAGTTTCATGTATGAATTGATCATATATTTTCAATAACAGTTCAGTAGAGTTTCATAGGTATATTTTCTGCTGTAAACTGTTTTAGTCTTGTTATGTTTAAATAAATAAGTTCTTGTGTTCTTATATCACTTAGAGATTGTATACTCTCATTTATAACAATTTTAGATGGTATCAGAGCCTACTTTGGTCTAGACTAGGCCAGTTCTAATAGAGGTCTGATCTGTATACTCATTATAAAAAAAAATAAAAAAAAACCTTAGATAGAGGCCTGATCTGTTTTTTTGTTCTAATTTTTTAGGATTGAGCGTTGATTGGGAAAACCTAGTGATTGATAAATCCTCAATTGATGTTTTTTATTGGTGTGAATGTTATTCTAATCTTTTCATTAGTTTACTGTGATTGTAGGTTATTTTTTTCTATCCTTAGGACACATTAAGCTAGAATATCTAATGCTAGTTCGCACAATGGCCTTCCCTGCACCTACCACTGCAAATTACAACATTTTTATTCTTGTTCCTGATAAGATGGATAGAGGTAATTATCTCTGCTGGAAAAATCAGTTTGAATGTACACTGCAAGTTCACAAGCTATTACCTTTGATATCTGGTACTGAGCAGATTCCTGTGAGAAGGTTAGAGGGTGATACTATAAATCCTGAATTTGAAAAATGGGAAACTAAGGATGATTTAGTCCTAGGTTGGTTAAAAGCCACAGTATCGAATCCATACGAACTCATGCTGTTGAAGTGTAAATCAGCCTTTGAAGGATGGAATATGCTAGCAAAACTCAAGTACAAAAACAATTAAGTAAGGGAGTTGGTGAAAGGATATTGATTGAATAAGAATATTGATTGTAATTAGAATGCATTAATGTTATCATTACTTGTTATAAGATCGATCGAGTTTATTAAACACGGGAGTTGGTGAAAACCATTACTCCAACTCTTCTCCAAGTCTTCATAATAACATGGCATGTAGAACAATCCAGTGAACCTTCACATGCACCTGTATTTTTAGAAATTTCAGAAGGAAAATTTAGACATTACAAGGTAGGAGTTGGTGTTCAATGCATGAATCCAATAAAAAACATACTCCAACTCTTCTCCAATTTTAAATTTTAAATAGTTGTTTCTTATTTTAACTCCACAAACCCAAAACTTCAACAAACGGTAATGTAAAGAAGCAAACTGAAGAGCTAAATATAGAAAACATTCTAATTAGTGGTATATGATGCATGTATCATCATCAACTTTGATGCTCTATCACCTACCTGATCACTGTTGAATTAAACTGGAAGGATCAATCATGAAGGACAGCTGGATTCCTGATACTTCACATCCTCCTCAATATAAATACAAGGACAGACATACAGAAGACAAGCAGACAGACATCAAAGTTTGAACTTTGAATAATACAATAATTCTTCTTCCTCTTTGTAATTTTTCTTTCTTTCTCTCTATCTTGTTTTCTAAGTTTTGATTTGTTACAAAATAATGTGAGATTCTAAAGTGGTGTTTTAATTTTCAGGTAGTTGTGATGGCCGGGAATTCCTGCAAGAAAACTCCTCATTTCAATCCTGATCGATACTGTTGATCACAGTCCTTCCATCAATCTCGATCTGTTGATGGGCTCTTCAGAGCACGGCTGAAGAAACGACCATTTGGTGGTAGAAATCCCTTGAATCCATTTACAAGAAAATATGGATTTAATGGTGGGTTTGAGAAAGGGGAAGATGATTCGGATGAGGATATTGTTTCACTTAGGAACTTCATGGATGCTCAGTATTATGGAGAGATTGGCATTGGTACTCCTCAGATATTCACTGTTGTGTTTGATACTGGAAATTCTAATCTCTGGGGTTCCTTCTTCTGAGTGTTATTTCTCGGTGAGCGATTATTCACCTTCTCTTCTTTCCCGCCTATGAATAAATATGATTTTTAGTGTTGATCATCTTGTTTTTTTCTTAATCTGCTGCAGGCTGCTTGCTATGTTCATCTCAAGTACAAGTCTAGCCAATTAAGTACATATAAGTAGAATGGTTAGTTAATCTTCTGATCTTGATTCTACATTTACTATTGTTTGGTAAATTTTTAATAAAAACTCTTCCCAATTTTCCATATACAGGAACCTCTGCAGCAATTTCTTATGGATCAGAAGCAATATCAGGTTTCTTCAGTTCTGATAATGTTCAAGTTGGTGATCTTGTTGTAAAAAATCAGGATTTCATCGAAGCTACCAATGAGCCTGGTTCAACATTTGTGTCAGCAAAATTTGATGATATACTTGGGCTTGGATTTCAAATATGATGCTACTGCTGCTCCTTCTCCTCCTAGACCATTTGAAGTTAGGTAATTCTGCAACCATTTTTTGTTGTAAATCTTCAATGTTGCGAACATTGAAAACATCAGAAGGATTTACAATGTCCGTAACATTGGAGATTTACAACAAAAAATGGTTGCAGAATGACCTAACTTCAAATGGTCTAGGAGGCGAAGGAGCAGAGCAGCAGCATAGAAAAAGCAAAGAGCACAAAGAGCAGTGATAACTAGTGTTGACATTGTTGCAGGTTTCATCGATGAATGTTGAATTAAAATAAAGGTAGTGCGTGTTGAAGCTAATGTCTATTGGATGTTGTAAGAGTCATTAATTTTCAGAGTCATTAAACTTGTTTATTTATAATTACATTCATAACTGACTTTAATCAACTAATTATATTATTATAATACAAATTCACTAGTTGATTTAGCATGTTGTATTGAAACTTTTGCAGTCTGCACTTCAGACTTCTTTGTTATGTTTTGCATAAGTCCCTTTTCTTTTGAACTACATAACTTTAGAAAAATATAACACCCAATATATTTACGAATCAAGCCCAATATATTTCATTAATTACGAACTACTACTACTAACACCCAATCTTTTTGAGATTTATATTTGCGTTGACAGATTTAAGATTCTTGATGGCTGATTTGACATCAGCTTCATCGCACAGTAGCCGTTGAAAAAGTTGCATAACGCAATCGAACGGTCGGAATTCTTCGTTGTAATCACCCATCATGTGTATTGGTTTTCCAACTCTTTCCTTGATTTCTCTGACTGCATCATCCACATGCTTCTCCACTCTCTCCAATACGTCCGGGAGAACGGCCTTCACGTTCTTCAAAACAACTCCGATCCTATTCTCCAACACACCACCGTCTTCCTTTCGGATCTCAACCTTCTTCTTCTTCGCCTCTTCTTTGGCATCGGAGTACTGCTGGAATCCGGCGCCACGCTTGGCGGTGATGATCCTCAACACGCTGTCGGAGAATGTCGGGGACATGAATACTTCGGATCTCTTCTTCCGGATGATCCTCATCACCGACTCGATGAACTCCATGGTTTCGCACTTCGAATCGAGAATGAAGTTCAGTACCTCGTCCTCCACGTTGGAAATGGTATCCGAGGAGTGGTTGTTCGTATCTGGGGTCGCCATGGTTGGTTAGCTTGCTGTGAAAGAAGATGATTTACATAGAAAAGTCCAGACTTATAAATGGATCCCTGAAAACCCAGAGACCCGGATCCGGAAATAATATATTTTATTAGGATTATGTATATTTCCAGTCCGGCGAGCGCGGTGAGGGATAGCCGTCCAGTCCATTCCGGCCACTTCCAGGTAAGAATCCATAACCCATCTTTGATTCCTTCACCATGTGGGTATTTTTTTCTTCTGTTTTTTACCCATGCCAAGACTGTTTGTATCTGTTTCCCCAAATAGTATACCATTTGGGTATTTTTTCCTTTACCTAAATTTTTTGTATCCCTAAGATTGAAAATAACTACAATCATCAACAAAAGATTAAATTTTTTCGTATGTTTAGTAAATAATTTTGCTTAGGATAAAGAATATTCGAAGGTGGTGAAAAAATCCTTGTTATTTTCTTTGTTATGAACAAGATATTAATTTCTTTACAAACAAGTAATTAATTTCACTATAAATCTTAATTCATCTATCTCATCAGGTTCGACACACAACACTACAAGTCTACAACAGGGCTCAAGATTTTGGATTATGGATTTGAGATCAGGAAGAGACGTGTCAGAGTTAGCGATGAATGTGCTTCCATTGGATTGCATCTCTCGAATTGGCTCCCTCACGTCACCAAAGAACGCATGTGTTTCTGCAGCGGTATCTTCCGATTAGTCCATCGCAGTAAACTCCGATCGCAGTTTACTCCAATTAACTTCACTTCGAAAAAGGACCTCTTTTTCCGTCTCTGCAATCCCATCCTTGTCGATGGTGGTGGAATTGTAATTTCTTTGTTTCTTTTCATTTTAGTTTAGAATCTGCTTACTCACTCAGTTTTGATGAATTGACGTGTTTTGCGGAACAGAGCATTTCACTGGAGAAAACCACAGGAAAAATATGCTACATGATCTCAGCAAAAGAACTTGGCGTACAGAAACAAGAGATTAGTCATGGTCAACTCTCCCTGATTCAAGGTTGATGTGTCTTTGCATAATTCATCAAACAATGAACACAAGATGAATGATGTTAATGAAAACAAGGCAAAGACCATAGAAGAATACACCAAATTCAATTATCTTAACAATTGACTTTATCCTTTCCACTCTACCTTCGTTGTGAATTTTACGGAGACGTAGAAGTGATGAAGCGTCGGTGATCGGAGATCGCAAAAGAAGAGGAACAAGCGTACACCAGGATTTTGGGAATGAGGGTTTCCGTTTTATATATAATATTAAGCAAAGCAAACTTTGGAGATAATAGGTTGTTAATTAAATCTATTCTAATAGAGTTATGTATAGTAATCTGTAATTAGGATTATAACGAAATAATTGACTCAAACAAAACAATCCTTAACATTACAGTCTTTTAAAAGTTAGGGTTTAGACGGTGTAAGACAATAATTGAAATGACCAAAAACCCTTAAATGATTGAGTGAGTTTAACGATTTCTGAGTTTTTTAGCTACCGGTTGATCTAAGAATCAACGGTAAATCTAGGCGAAACCCTAAAAAATTCAAAAAGGTTCTCTTTAGAAATTTTCCCTAAAATACTAATATCTTTATAACATCATATATATAATATTAAAATAGAATAACTATCAGTTGTTAAAACGCCGATGTTAAAATGCAGTAAAATACGTCAAATTAATCATGTTCATTAGATCGACTTTTCGCCGTACATGTGTGTTAGTGTCTTTTACAGTACATTATTTTGCGTCGTACATGTGTTAGTGTCTTATATAGTATATTATTTTAACAATTGATTAAATATTAATGAACACGATTTGATAACGTACGACGACGCATTTTAAATTCATTCAATTAATAATTTATTTTTTTAACCATTTATTTTAAATTCATTCAATTTTTCTGCAAAAAAAAAAAAATATTGGTATTATTATTTGTAGATTTTGATCATTTTAGTGGAAATTAAAATCTTTACTAATTTTAGATGAGTTTAATGTGTGGTCCTAATTTTTTTTGTTTATAACAGTTATTCAAATTTTTATTTTTCTATAAATTAATAAAACCATTTCCAATTTTTATATCATCATCTTCTCTGACCTTTTAATTTTCACATTTCAATCGAAAGTTTGATAACGGCTGCAATGGCATCAACTGCATCTATCATGTCATGGGATGAATCAAACGATGTTATGAAATTCGAAATGACCTGCACAAATTATTTTCTCCCTGAAACTATATATGAATTTCGTGCTGTTCTTATGAAAATTATACGGTGAGCAGAAAATACACAGTCATCTCACCGCCATCTTCACCATCATCAAGAGCTAGCACGACATCTTTCATCCCCAAGCTAATTTTGAAGACCGACCAACACTTCAGTTCCATAACGTCGACAGAGAATACTATCAAAACGATCACAAATTACGGCGTTCACATCAACAAACAAGTATTGGCGAGAATTATAGAGATGTTATCTCCATACTTATATGGTGAAGCTCAAAAAACAACATTATCAGGTCAGTTAAATCAAACTATGAATTATTAGTTTCACCCGAGATGTTTTTGGAAGAGAACAACAAGGTTATGAAGAAAGATTTGAGACATAGAATAGTCACATCTACTAAAATGTTCTTCTGGGGCGATGATGATGATAGCAATATCAATGATCAGAAAATGTGTGCAATATGTTTAAATGAGTTCAAAGAGAAAAAAATTATCATTGCGGAACTTTCTTGCAAACATGTTTTTCATATGTGTTGCGTACTTCAATGGTTTGTTAAAAATAATACTTCTTGTTCACTTTGTAGATTTGAAATGAATTTTTAATTAAGTGATAATGTTATGTATGGTTTATTTAGTTCCAATATATAATATTTTATTTCAAAGTTTTTTTTGAAAGTAATTAAATTAAATTACAAAAAGAATAGAAATAAAAACAGAAACAAAAAAAAAAGCAAGAAGCTCATTGACTCTTTTTCATTAACTATGTAGTCTATATAGATGAACGTTTTTATTAGCTTGGTTAATTATTCATAATATATGAATTATGGAACATTCATAAAATAAGTTCCTTAAAATTATAAAATCTTCCCCATAAGTCAGTCATATTGTTACTCATCTGATAATTTGTCATTGATGAAATACTATAAATTAAATCCCCTGCCCCATATCGACTAATTATATAAACATGCTATACTATATTATCTAGATCTTAATTAAATCTAACATGGATGAATCGACTAATTAGTCAATTAAGGTTTTATATTCCTCTAGTTTTTTTCCTAAAGTTTTCTGAGGGTCTGGTATAAAACGAACGAAACCATAATTCCTGTTGATAGAAATTACATATGTACAGTTAGAGCTCTCGTTAGTTCTCTCCTAATCCAGTCCCCAGGCTTGATCATCAGCATCTTCAGTGCAGTCGATCGAACCTCGGGATCCGCAAGCAGATCTGGGAAATTAAAGGCACAATCAAAAGCCTCGAACCTAGGTCCTCGTGATATAACTGTGAAGGGAACAAACTCAGATCCAGATCGAGAACTCAAGCCTTTCTCAAATGTGCTCCGAGGCACTGGACCCTCAGCCTTTGAAAGCTCGATAAGTTTAACCTTTCTCAAGCAGGCAGCCATATGAGGAGGGTTCACATCGAAGTATCTGGAAGCTCCCTATACTTCCTTACATCAGAAAAAGTAAAGTCCTCTCGTTGACAGAGGACAAAGGGATCCCCACGTTCCAATTGATGGGCTTTGAGAGCCTTGGTAATCTTATCAACAACAAGGAGCTTCTCCGGCATCAATCCTTTAGAGACATCCAGATGCACGTGGCTGATGTCTATCCAATCCTCCGGGCTTCCAGGAACAAATTCTGATGTTACAAAAATCAACTCCTTCTTCCACGCCCCGTGGTTCGAAGGTAGTTCGTCGATAAGGTTCCGTTCATACATTTTTCTTGACAACTCAACTCGACCGGCATCGGAGGTGGATACTCTGTTCAGCTTGTAGTACCATAAAAACAAGCCTGAAGTAGCAGTTATATTAAGACTCCAACAAATGTTGGAGAATCCTCGAAGGCATATAAAAAATGCCGCTGGAAGTTGCGACAGTGACACGCCCATTGCAAGCACGACCTCACTCATTAGTGTCGGAATGGGGAGCTCGCTGTAGTGCTTGAAGTACAATTTGGGAAGAACCTGGAATCCCGGTGGCGGGAGATTCGCAGGCTGATAACGCGATGTCCAAAATCGCAAATGTCCTAAAATTCTCATCCCCCTCAAAAGATGTCGAGCATGGTAAGCGCTCACAGTGGAAGGAGGATGTATCGGCCTCGATTGAGGCATAATCGTCGACACTTGTTCAAATTCACCCTCGCCTGAAGACTGGAAGCAAGCGGACAACACCGTTGATAGTATACTCACAATGGGCAAATCCGGTAGGGTTCGTTGTTGCGACGTAGAATGGTAGGTCAGCGTGCTTGTCACGACCCTTGTTCAGCTCAGTTGGAGGAGGAGGAGTTCTCGCTCCGTCAGATGGGTCGCGAGAAGTACCCGCACCAGAGGGTTGACCCTCACCGCGATCCACGAACAATTCTTCTTCAAAGTCCAAGTTGTGAGGATTTTGGACTCTCGCCTCCTCACCAGGAACATGAGTCTTCCCCTTCTCGTGAATTATGGGGGGAAGCTCAGTCTCACCACGTCGAGATTTGTTAAATAATCAATTCTTAATTCATTTATAATGATAAAAGAAGAAAGAAAAGATCATATTGATCAATCTATCTTGATAAATGATATTTAGAATTACAGGTTGGTTTCGTACCACATTTAATACTCTATAATCAAAAAAGAAAACAAATAATGAATTTGTTGAACTAATTGTTTGAATAAACTATAAATATTGAACAAATTGATTAAATAATTAATTTTAAATCCATTTATAATGATAAGAAGTAGAAATAAAAGATAATATTGATCAATCTCTTTTAATAAATGATATTTAAAATTAAATGTTTGTTTCGTACCACATTTAATACTCTATAATTAGAAAAGAAGGCAAATAATGAAATTCTTGAACAAAGTGATTAAATAATCAATTCTTAATTCTTTTATAATGATAAAAGAAGAAATAAAAGATCATATTGATCAATCTATCTTTATAAATGATATTTAGAATTAAAGGTTGATTTCGTACCACATTTAATACTCTATAATAAAAAAAAGAAGGCAAATAATGAATTTATTGAACGAATTGTTTGAATTAACTATAGATATTGAATAAATTGATTAAACAATCAATTTTAAATCCATTTATAATGATAAGAAGTAGAAATAAAAGATCGTATTGAACAATCTATCTTAATAAATGATATTTAAAATTAAAGGTTAGTTTCGTATCACATTTAATACTCTATAATTAAAAAAGAAGGCAAATAATGAAATTCTTGAACAAATTGATTAAATAATCAATTCTTAATTCTTTTATAATGATAAAAAAAGAAATAAAAAATCATATTGATCAATCTATCTTTATAAATGATATTTAGAATTAAAGGTTGATTTCGTACCACATTTAATACTCTATAATAAAAAAAAAAGCAAATAATGAATTTATTGAACTAATTGTTTGAATTAACTATAGATATTAAACAAATTGATTAAATAATCAATTTTAAATCCACTTATAATGTTAAGAAGTAGAAATAAAAGATCATATTGATCAATCTATCTTAATAAATGATATTTAGAATTACAGGTTGGTTTCGTACCACATTTAATACTCTATAATCAAAAAAGAAAACAAATAATGAATTAATTGAAAAAATTGATTAAATAATCGATTCTTAATTCATTTATAATGATAAAAGATGAAAGAAAAGATCATATTGATCAATCTATCTTGATAAATGATATTTAAAATTAAAGGTTGGTTTCGTACCACATTTAATACTCTATAATAAAAAAAAAGACAAATAATGAATTTATTGACATAATTGTTTGAATTAACTATAGATATTGAATAAATTAATTAAATAAATAATCAATTTTAAATTCATTTATAATGTTAAGAAGTAGAAATAAAAGATCATATTGAACATTTATTGAAAACAAATAATGATAAAAGAAAACAAATGATATTAAATGAATTTATTGAAATAAAAGAAAACAAAGATCATATCAAAAAAGAAAACAAATAATGAATTTATTGAAAAAATTGATTAAATAATCGATTCTTAATTCATTTGTAATGATAAAAGATGAAAGAAAAGATCATATTGATCAATCTATCTTAATAAATGATATTTAAAATTAAAGGTTAGTTTCGTATCACATTTAATACTTTATAATTAAAAAAGAAGATAAATAATGAAATTATTGTACAAATTGATTAAATAATTAATTCTTAATTTTTTTATAAAGATAAAAGAAGAAATAAAAGATCATAATCAATCTATTTTGATAAATGATATTTCGAATTAAATGCTAGTTTCGTACCACATTTAATACTCTGTAATTAATTAATTTTTTCATCATATAGGATAAGGGTGAGAACGGAGCAGGTCGCCCCGGATCCGCCCCGTTCCACGCCCCGGTCGTTGGGTCGTTGACCCGCCCCGCTCGCGACCCGTACCGTTCTCACTCTTAATATAGGATCTCTAATTAAATTATTTTGGGATGACGCCAGAAACATTTCTGATTATAAAAAATGGGGTGAGGAAGTTACATTTGATACAACTTATAACACCAATACATACAAACTTATTTTCGGAATGTTTTGCGGTGTCAATAATCATCTGAGTTCAATACTGTTTGTATCTTCTATACTATCTAATGAGGTTGCAGATTCCTTCATTTGGATATTCAACCAATTCGAGAAGTGCATGGGATCTACTCCAAAGGCTATAATTACTTATCAGAATCCCGACAATGAATGTCGCAATACCTCATGCTTTACCTAATACTTTTATAGATTGTGTAAATGGCATATCACCCATAAGATGTGCGATAAAGTTGGTTCAGTATACCGAAACAAAGAACAAATGGAAAAATTTCATCAAATTCTAAACGCATCTCAGTCAATTGAAGAATTTGAGGCTAAGTGGGATAATTCGAATCATAATGCCTGAAGCAGTTGTGTATTTTTGATCAGATGAGGAACTACCAATGGGAATTCGTGAGAATCGGAATGATCATCTACTTAGTAAAAATATTCCAAAACCACGACTAGTTTGTTAAACAACACGTTCAAATCTTCTCTGTCTAACACCTTCAGCTTCTTCCGAAAATCCACGAACAATACCGCTGACATCAGTGTCATTGAATATATCGGTTCTAACAAAATGAAATGGTGCCCTATCATTTCCATTTATCCATTTCTCCTTGTCAACTCCAGCAAAATCTTCCATTTCTCCATGTACAATTCTCAAGAAAACATCAATGAGCTATTTTTACAAACTTGTTAGTAAATTACACAGTAGAAAAATTCAAAATGATCTATAATTATTTACTTAAAACATACCTCACTAGTATAGAGTTTGTGAAGTTTCCTAGGTGGAGTATCTAAAATATCTGCTAGGTTACATTCGATCTCTTCTAAAGTTCTACAACGATCCTTTGTTAAAGATTTTTCTAATGTAATATCATTGTTTTCAGAATATTTTTCATCTAGTAAATCAAAACTGGGAGCTGGTATATATGCTGTAATCACTAAATGAATCAACTCCTGAATATTTTGCTCTTGTCTCTTTATATCCATAATGAACTTTCAATCTTAGAACGAAGAAACCTTAATTTTTTAGGTTCAATTATTCCATTTTGGAATTGAACTGAGAGTTCTTCTGGATTCAAATTAATTTATATCAACTGGTGCTTTCAAGAAAATCGAAGTCTTGTATTCAGATCAGATATCATAATGACAGATACAATTTCATGTGATGAAATCAACCTTCAAAAGATTTGAAAGAATTTCAACTGTCTTAACCAGATGATATGACTGAACTCCACAGTATATTAAATCGTAATATTCTGGAATATGGTAAACATATATTTGTGATAGCAAATGTTTCTAAAGAATATCTAAACCCGAAATAAAGTGTGGGAAAAGAAATCTTACACCTGAATAACTTTGAACCAGAATTAAATTTAGAGACGTCGATATATATATATAGGGCACGCATCACATGCGACGTGCCAAAATGCGCTAAATGTGAAGTGCAGATCCTGACCGTTCGATCTGGTGATTAAATGTGGGCCGTTGAATTGATAATGGCAGTTGAAGTATAATTAGTTAATGGATAAAAGGATGTCGTATGAGGATAGGGAACTGTTCACTAGCTGTTGTTACTAGGTGTCAGCCGAACTTTGAAATTGGCGTCGTACTGTCTAATCAGTCATTGAATCACGTCGGACAATTTTTTTCCATTCCGATCGACGCGTCCTCTGATGAATTAGGTTTACAATAACTAGGGTTCACTTCGATTTTTCATTTCGTTTCCTTATCCATAGTCGAGTCCTTGGCGGCGTTGTCACATAGAGAGAAAGCTCGCCGATCGTACATCGTGTCCGGTAAGTGTTTTAGTTCTGTCGTCTGTTCTTCCTCCATTTATGTGCTTCCTTCTTTCATGTTTTTTTTATGTGAATGTCGAATCTTCTTCGTATAATCTTTTCTTCCAATTCTTTCGTATAATCTCCATTTTTTTTGCCATTCAACCATTGTTGTGGTTCCATTTTCTCTGTACTTCCATTTTCCTCGATTTCCTCGATTTCCTTTTTTTTGTTTATTACTTTTCTATGATTGTCCCTCTTTCTTCTAATGATGGGTTTAATGGATTGTCTATTTTTTTTCTCTGTTTGTCTCCATATTTCTCTGTTTTCAGAGTTTGAGTGAAATCAGATTAATGTTTTTTTTGGGATGTTTTTCTCCATATTTCTCTGTTTCCATTTTCCATTAGAATGTTTTTCCTTGTTTAACTGGGATGATGTAAATATTATGTAAAACGAGATGGATGTTAATATGATGTAAATATGATGGATTTGTATTTTTTTTTAGGATTTTGTATGTGTTAATGAATATTATGATGTAAATATCATGTTGAATTTTTAATTTATATTCTTCTATAGCAATGAATTGTCGTAAAATCTATTGTAATATGGGATGTTTTTTTTCTCTGTTTTAATATGGTATTTAATATAAGATTAATGATAAAATCAGAATTTGGGATTATGTTTGATGAGGTATTTGATGGATTAATGAATATGGGATGAGGAATATGGGATAAGATTAATATAAGATTTAATATGTTTTTTTCTCTGTTTTCAATGATTTAAAATTTGTTTTTCTCCGTTTTGAGTTAATTAAGATGATGGGTATATGTAAAATCAGATTTTATGGGTTTATGTATTCTTTATGTTTATGGGATTTTATATGGGTTAATGAATATTATGATGTAAATATCAAGTTAAATTTTTATTTTATATTCTTCTATACCAATGAATTGTTGTTCTTTTTCAGGTGATCGATTGACAAGTAGTTGTTAATTACTTTTAAACATGGGAGGTTCATTTGGTAAGGAGAGAATAGAAAATGATTCAGTGCCTAAGGAAGGTAGTGAGGTGGGAGAATCTTCTAAGACATTATTTTCACATGAGCGAATTAAGAATATATGCGAGGGTATCACTGAGAAATTAAATTCCATAAATGAACCTGAGGATATAAAATTAGTACCGTATGTGAGGCCTTCTACTGTTGCTAAAAAAGTGGCCAACACAGATTATGTTGCTGAAAAAGTTAGTAATACTGTTGATCTGAACTCTTTGAGTCCCCCAAGTCATCCTGAGTATACCAAAGAAAAGTCCCCGGACTTTAACATACCCAATGAGTGTAGTAACATTAGACCTGATGGTGATGATTTGTCACCCAATGACGAAGTACATGTTGATCCCCCGTCTGTACATGTTGATAAGTCTAACCCTTTTAGTGCCCTAGGATCTGTATCTCTGATATCGTCGTCGTCCGACGAAGAAGTCGACTGTAGTATTGTAAGGTGTGTGAAGAACCAAGAAAAACCATCCTCGTCCGACAAATCTGTTTTTATCAGAACACTACTTTTGGGAAAATATTTTTTTCAGATGCATATAAATTGACTAGGAAGTCTAAGATAATGCCTGGAAGTCCTTCAAAGCAACGTAAGGTGGTTTCTCGTAAAGTAATTCTTGAAAAAAAACTTTAAGGCCAAAGGTGGTGAGACATGCCTGATTACGTCAGTCACTCCCAGCAACAACAATAAGGACTAGGGTTCCGTCGCTTTACGCCGGACCCCCGGAAGGCATCCACGGTGTGAAGCAAGTGTCTACGTCAAGTACTCAAGGCAACACCTGGGAATTGCCGACTGGGACTACCAAGTCGCCGATTCCAGGGGTGCATCGCCGACTCCGGACAGGGCACTCGGGTCTGGTAGACCGAGGATCTGACCACAAGGGAGTCGACGACTCCACCTCTGAATCGGCGGCTCCCATACCTGAGTCGCTGACTCCCAGACGTTACTTGGGAGGGCCCACGTCATTATGGCACTCTTAATTGGGCACCATAATGGAGTGGGCCCTACGTCAATGAATGGGGAAATCTCCCCAAGACCCTATAAAAGGGGTCCTAGGGGTGTCCTCCATCTCATCTCCACTTGACTCACAACACTCCACACTAGAGCAACCAAGGAGCCCGAATTGCCACCTCCCACGTGAGTTACCGATTCCCCTCCTCTTCTGCAGGTATTTGACGTAGAGCGCGCGTCTTGGACTCCAAAGCCTCCGGCCCTCCTCGCAACCCCGCGAGCCCACTGGTAGCAGATTTCGTGCTTCATCAAAAGGTAAAGCTCCTATGATTGAATCTGAATGTTCGGAAGCAGAAAACGAGTCTCATCATTCATCTAGTTAGTATTATATGAATTGTATTAAATCTATTATCTATTTCGTCTAGTAGTCGAACTTATGCATATTCATGTAGGTGGAAGTGATTCAGACGAAGACTACAATCATGATATGGAGATGGATGAAATGATGAATGAGCTACCAGACGACATGCCACTATGTCAATTGCTCCCAAAGAAGGATCTGAAAAGAAAGGCGAACGATAGCCCCATTGATAATTTTAATTTGAAAGTCTCATTAATAAAATTATTATATTACAAAATCGATTAATTGATGCAGCTAAGAAGAAGAAGACTACGAAGGCGAAGCAATATGTGGAAATTGATGAACTGCCTAATGTTGCGTTCCCCAAATCGTACGTCAGGGGTGCAAAAAACAGTACGTCTAGAAATGGTTTTTAATCACTTATACAATAATTGCTAAAAATCAGACTGTTAGGAATAAAAAATATTTGGTTACAGGTCATTGCCTCATACAAAACAGATGCTGCTACTCGGGTTTGATGAACGCATATTTATTAGTGAAGGATCTACTTTCGGAAGAATTCTTCGCATGTGTAAGGAGTCTGGGATTCGGTCATTTCCTAAACGATGTCAAGGTCGTCGTGAATCCTTTTCATCTAGACGACCTTGTTGAAAGATACATTGGTGAACACAAATTTGCAGTGAAGGATAGGGTGTTAGAAATGACCGTTGGTGATGTAGGGCATATCTTGGGTCTTCCATTTTCAGGAGCTAGAATATGTATTGATAAGGAAGACGAAATTAATTACTGGACACCATTTTGGGAAAAATATTTTAACGACTCGCAAGTAACAAAGTAAGAAAGATATTTCAGTAGTTGATCTTTCGATATTTATTTTAATCTCATCCATTTTGCAGTTCAATGATTTAGGAAGTCTTCAAGAAAACAGTACGCGAGAATACTGACGATCCAGACTATATAGAAGACTGTTGTCGCTTGTGGTTCTGTATGTTATTCTCGAGTTTTCTGATACCAACCACACGAACAGTGTTCCCATTGAAATTATTCCATTACCTAGAGAGAATGGAATACATTCCAAAATTTAACTGGTCAGGTCTCATATTCAATCAGATATTCACAAAGTTGGATAAGGCTTCACAATCAGTCCAACGTCGAGAAAGAATTGGTGGTCGAGTAATAGAATACGTCCACGAATGCGCCTTAGTTCTTAATGTAAGTATAAACGATTTTTTAGTATGAGTATAATATTTATTGGTTTTATTAAACTATTGTATGATAGATATTCCTATGGGAGCATATGACACTATTCAGACCTTCTTCGTCGAGGAATTCAATCATATTCCAAAGATATGAGGGATGTTCGAAGAGGAGGGTCTGCACAATAGAATCTCTATATAACGAAGAGGTATTGTTCAATGTCTAAGTCATATGAAATATAAAATAGAATTTCATATTATGCAATTTTAATGTAGGTAACAATGGAAGCTCTCTCTTACAACGTGGAAAATGCTTCAACTAAGGTTATGGGTCGTTAGAAATTTGTAATCTTGTTATGTAATGATTCAAGTAGAATTTGTAATTTATTTCGTACAAAACTCTGTTCTAGTACTATGTAATGTTGTCATTGTAAATGTTGTTATGTGATAATAATCTGTACTTTTATTTTACGTACTCATATCCTCGAGAGCTAATATTGGTCGTCGAGGGCTATTTTAAGAACTCGAGTGCTAATATTGGTCATCGAGAGCTATTTTATGACCTCAGGACTTAATATTGGTTCTCGAGGGCTATTATATGATCTCGAGAGCTATTTTCAGTCCTCGAGAGCTAATATTGGTCCTCGAGGGCTATTCTCAGTTCTCGAGGGCTATTTTCAGTCCTCGAGGGCTATTTTAAATCATTCAATTACTTCTCGAGAGCTCGAATTAGTCCTTCAATTACATTTTGTTAATGATTTCATTCGTGTATGTGTACGCAAGGTAAATGCTTGTAATATTTTCATATTTTTGAATAATAGGAGGATAAGCAACTATATCAACCTACCTTATAAGATTTCAAAAGAAAAAGACCCTACGAGAATTGCGTGCCTGAAGGTAAAATTTTTTGAACAGACAAGATGTAAAATAATATTATGATTTTATGAATATCATTTTTTCCTAAACAGCGGGATGATCCAGAAGATGATGGATTCGAACGATATAACGAAGGTTAATATTCTAGTATTAATTTAGTATAATAACTGTAAGCAGATACTAATAACAATATTAAAGTAGATGATTGGAAACAGTGGCGTATCCAGGATTCCCCCGATAGGGGGGGCAAGATTTGCCGAAGGCGAATTTTTTTTTTTTACTAATTTAAAAACTTATAAAAAATTTGACATGACCTATTTATAAATTCGATTATGAAAACCTATAAAAAATCAATACATTCATTCCATAATTAATATTCAATACATTAATTAATATTCAAATTAAAAATAAATACATTCATTCAATTAATAATAAAAATTTCAAATACAATTTACATTACTTTAATATCCTACGACGAGGACATATATCATTAAATATTTATAAAATAACTTCGTTGTCTATAGGGTTAGGGTTAACAATTTAACATAGGTAATTTAAAAATTGAGAAGCATCTATATCAAAAAAAATCCATCAGAAGTTAAGAACAAATAAATACCAGAGAATGAGAGAATCCAGCAAGTAGCAATAGCAAGTTAGCAACGAAGACGGGGGAGAAGGAGAATGGGGGAAAAGTGGACAAGGAGAATGGAGGAGAAGTGGAGAAGGAGAACAGGTACGTAGTAACGTGGGGGGGGGAGAAACGTGGGGGGGGGAGAGAAGAATATTTAAAATTTAAATATTAGGGAATAGGGATTTGTGAAAGGGGGAGAAAAATAAAATATTGAAAAATTTATATAACTACCCTTAAAAAATATTAATATATTGTAAAATTATATTTAACCCCTATAAATTTTATTATTACATATAGGTCCTTGCGTTTTTTTCAACTTTTAGGGAGGGCACTTGCCCTCCCTTGCCCCCCCTGGATACGCCCCTGATTGGAAAGAGGCCGAGATGTACGAGAACATCCAAATGAAGGGGAAAACAAAGATAGATCCATCATGCGAAATTATAAACATATCATCATCTACTGAATGTATAGATTATGGCTCTCTATCATTAGTAGAATATGGTAGCGCCGGTGCGTCCTGCTCTAGATCTAGAAGAATCGGGACCCCTCGGACTATAAAAACAAACTTAGAGGATTTAATGAATTTAGCTTGTGATAAGTTAAGTGGACGAGGTTAAAAGTATTACATCTGATTTGGAGGTGATGTCCATTGATAATAGCGACATCACTTTATCAATATTACTACCAAATTTCAATTTAATATGTAGTCCTTGCAGCCAGGACGTTAGTACTCCGATACCTATGACACGAAAAGAAATTTGTGGCCCACCAAAATACGTGTATTCGGAAACAAATTTGATCATTAACATTAGGGACGACGACGAACTATATGATCAATACTTGAAAGATAGTCGTTACACAAAGATGAGTGTCTCAATGCCCGACGGAATATACTAAAACGAAATGCAATTGAAGAAAGAGTATCACAAAAAAACAATGAGTGAGGCATTTCCTGAATTGGCCGAGACTGTAAGAAGAATGAGGGTAAAACAACCCAATCCCCAGATAACATCCCCAGAGTACTGGGCATCAGCTGCGTCTACTGTAGATCGAATTGAAGAGAACATGGCCATAAGGAAAAAATATGCATCTGAAGATCTGGAAAATGTTGCACGTCGTATTGATTTCAGTCCAACTGCAAAAATCGTCTCACCTCAGATGCCGTCAATGATTCGTAGAGTGAAAGATAGGAGAGCAGAGGAGGTAAAATAATTGTTTTTCCTAATATTAGTTTGATTATGACATAATATATTCTTGCTTATTCAATGTCTATTGAAATGATTTAGGCTCTGGATAGAAAATTGAAAGAAATGGAAAGAAAAACCGAAAGAGAGAAACCTAGATCATTCACAAAGAAATCAGAATCAACAAAAGAAATTATAGACAAACCTACGTGAGGACATTATATTTTTTCAGCAATTTGTAAATTTGAAATATGTGTTCATAACTAAATATTTTGTAGATTTGTTGGAAAAATATTCGTACTAAATGTGAACCCGTTGATAAAATGCCGAAGCCAGGGCGTCCTCGATTAAGCAACAGAAAGTTTATAGTTGTGCAGTAAGTATAAATATCTATGTCATATGATTATTGACTATTAATTTGTCATGATGCTAACAATTTGTCATAATATAATGAAGATTGTAGATATATACACGTCAATTATTCATGCAGAGCTGGTCCAAAATGATCCGACACTATATTCGAAAATACAATTCTTCCGTAGTAGTATCTTTGATGACAAGGATCGACGATTAGTGATGGGATCACCTTACGAGGTCGACGAAATAAGGTTGAAAAATTTCGACGACATTGTAATCTGTGGCATGAGGGGTAATTTTTATAAAGATGGTGTTCATATAATCATACCATTAAAGAACAATGGGCATTGGCATTTCTTGACATGGAATAAGTCAATGAATACCTATTTTCATTATGATTCGAACTACAAATGCAAAGGAAAGAAAAATTCTGAAGATGCGATACGTATTTTAGTACTTCTATTGCATTGCTTGAAATTTGATTTTCGACATATTATGTGACAGGTCGCATGGTTGGCTTATTTTTAAAAAAAATTTATGGATGTGGAGGACGATGCAAAATGTATTGAGTGCAGACCGTACCCACAAGAAACGAACGAGGCATTGGATGGAGGTCTATATATGATACACGACATTAATTTGTATGTCGACGAAATATTTGATAAGGTCGAACCGTTAAATCATGGAATTATTTTGGATTAGAAGAAAACTATCAGTCAGAAGATTAGAGCTTCAGTATACAAGACATGTACCGAGAACATAACATATCTGTCTTGGTTTAATCAGGAGAAATAGTTTTATAATTCAAACATTAGATTGAATCTCTTGTAATAATTTTCACAATAAATTGATGTAGTCATGATAAAATGAGGACATGATTGAAGGCAAAAGGTGATTCAAAGGGCATACGTCATTTAAATAGTAGTGTGCACTGAGGTTGAAGTATATGTAATACGTCATTTGTCATGTAAAAGATACGCCATTATGAAAAAAATAAACACATAGTGGGCAAATACAATCAGAGACAGATAAGAATAATGACATAAAATTCATACATTTCATGAAAAAAAAAGAAAAACCAGGGTTGAACAATAGTTGTACACTTCGTAGAATAATGTCCTGGCATCTTACACTTTTGGCAAACTCTCTTTTTGGATACCATAATCTCCCTATGGCTTTTAAATCTTGGATCAGCTTTACTAGGTCGACCGACATTCTTCCCGCTACCCTTCGTCTTCGCTGTTTTCGGATTAGATACAATTGGCTCGGAATTATCTAAATCATCGAATCTGGTAATTGATCCCGTATTCGATTTTACAATCTTCAGAATGTCATTTTCCTGTTGAAATTGGAATATGCATTCAGTCAATCCTAAAATGAGTTTTGTCTTCACTTAATCACTTTGACCAGATATTTCAGAGCATCTTGAAAAAATTTGATTCAACTGTAATGACGGACTTGAAATTGGCAATGGAGATTTTTTTTTCGCCGTTCGAAACCACCGATCAGAAATGAAACTGGTAGGCAAATGCGCAATCACCATAAATGTAAACAAACATATAATATGATGACATGGTATATTCCTCGACGAAAACTATTGACAAGAACATTTGGGTTCATCAATTCCTTTGGAGATGTCAATCCTTGAGGACAATAGTTGGGTGTAAATGCCGACTGATTGATAATTAGAATGATCCTAAAAAAAGAAAATGAGGTAAAAAATATTAAAGTGAAGGCTAAAAACATGAGTTCAAGATGTAGGGTTATGTAGTCTTACAATTGGCTTGATGTACTACGTACATAAGACTTTGTTGGACCTAATGTTGATATAGTTGGAAGGAATGTGATGTATATACATTTAGTAAAGATGCCTCTATTTTTAAATTAATGATCAGCATTGGAGGTGCATCTAAATCTCTGTGATCTAGTTCTTCTTTTTTATTCCTTTGTCTTCTGCAAACAGTTTCAATGCACCCAACAAATTCATATAAAGTGGAATATTTATATACCTTTGACTTTACTAAAGAATCCATCCCCTCACTACGTTGCGTGCTCTGCATTCCTACGAAAAAGTAGTCAATCAAATATATAGGACACCACTTTCGACGTAGGGCAAACATTGTCTAAAGCCATGGATTATCTACAATTCCATTATCCTGTACCCATGCTTCCCAATTATCCTCAAATTCCTCTACTATATTTGAAGAATGTAGGAAATTATGAAATCTGTCCATCTGATCTTTCTTCTAATAAACGGAACCGACCTTATCACACAATTTATGAGTAATGTGCCATATGAAGAGTCTATGGAATGTATCTGGAAATTTGGTTGCCAAAGCGACATTCATTGCCGGGTCTTGATCAGTAATTATTGTTTTGGGTGTTTGGCCCATGCATTTTTTGAATTCAACAAATAGCCATACAAATGAATCGGCAACCTCATTAGAAAGAATTCCAGAGGCAAATAGTATGGAAGAATTATGATTATTGACGCCGTAGAACATCCCGAAAATCAATTTGTACCTGTTCGTATTGTATGTAGTGTCAAAAGTAACAGCGGTGTCGTATTTCTTGTAATCGGCAATAGAGGTGGAATCAGCCTAAAATAAATGTTTGAGTGCACCTGCAAAAAAGAAGTTGTAAAAAAAGATTTAGGACTACAGAAGAGAAATAAAATGAATAGTAATTTTTACCTTTATCATCCACGACATACGAGTAATAAAATTGAGGATCGTCAACTTTAAGTGAATCCAATTTCTCCAACCGCAGGTCTACGTCGTGAATCTTTAAATTTCTTAAGTCATCTCTTCTAAGATTGTTAAAGTCTACCATTGTGAATGAACAATTCTCTACACCACCATCTTGCATTGCGACATAGGAGTATTGTTGACTTGGAGCGACATTACTAGCATCCAGGTCATGAATAATGTTCCTAGTGTGAGGTATGATTTTCCGATTTGTGAGAAGAAACCGTCTTTTCGAAGGTGTAGCAAGTAGGTGATTGTGTGAGGTGTTGCATATAGAAACAAACCAAATGTCGTCTCTAACAACAAATGTAATTTTAGCCTTGCACCCTGTTCTAGGATTTTGAATATTCCGTTTTTTTTATGACGAAGTCGCCGATGGTATGATAGCGTAGCTTTTTCCTTCTTTAGAGCATACTAACGTACGTCGTGTTATTCCATCAGTATTAGAAGAGGTTGTACTCTTACGGACAGAGAAGCCTATACGACCAGCGTATCGGTAATAAAAATTCTCAGCATCTACTAGAGTGCTAAAGGACATATCGGTCGACGGATGATCATTACTAGTAATGTTGCAATACAAAAATGCGATCAGTGATAGATAAAAGTATTATAATGTTAGCCCTGTCAATCGAACGAATTCGAACCGGATAACCCTATATCCGAATTCGAATTCGTCTGATTAGTATTCGAATTTCAAAATCCGTATCCGAATTCGAATTCGATTAAAAATATCCGAATTCGGATATCCGAATTCGATTCGAATAACATTTATAAAAAAACCCAAAAATAATATTTTATTTTATTTTTGTTAAAAAAACCCTGTAATATTAAAAAAAAAACTGTAAATATTAAATCCAAGTATCCAACACAATTTAACATAACAAGTATCCATCCAACATAATTTAAAAATAGTACTTAACAATCAATCCAACATAATTTAAATTTTTAACATATTCTAAGCTTCATTTTATAAATTCCAGATCATCCAATCATCCATAGAGATATCGAACAGGTTAACCATCGTCCATTGAACACCTGTTTAAGAATAAACAAACCAATATTCAAATAGGAAATATAAAAATAAATTCCAACATAATTAATATTCACAATTTACTTACCATCTTATTATTTAAATGATTAAAGCCAATCCTTGCAACACAGTATTGCTTCCACTGTATCAGATTTTAAAGAAGCCCGAGTATCTT
>LFYR01000733.1:237831-258782 GCA_001185155.1 Zostera marina | reverse complement strand
CAAAGTTCTCTCAACCTCTGCATCAAATCTGTAAGTTCCAATAGTATTTGTTGTATTCCCAGAACTTGCCAATATTGCCTGCCTAATGTCTACCCTTGGTCGGCGTCTACAATTTTTGGTATGGGTAGATAAATGTGTTGTACCTTTAGTACTGTCACCACTAGTTTTGTGTGTACAATACTTGCATTTAGCTGTGATGGAACCATCTGGATTCTCTGTTCTTTCATAATCATTCCAAACAGGGGATGTCAAAGATCGTTTCCTTTTAATTTTATTAACTTCAGGATGTTCAGATTCTTTGGCTAATATTGTAGAAGATACGCCGGTAGTAGTACTAGGTACACTAAGGTTTTGTATAGGAGCATCTTGAGATATAGGGATATGTGTATCTCCAATACTTTGAACGTCTATTATGTCTCTAACCACACCTAATATAATTTACATAAAGATTATTTAAGAAACATAAATATCAGAATTCAGAAACATTAAAATCAGAAATATAAATTAATATCAGAAACATAAATTTATGCCAAAAAAATTTAACATTACCTTCATCATTCCCATGTACATTAGACATTGAGTCTATTGAATAAGTAGACTGTTTAGGAAATGAAATCTGAAAATGAATAAAAAATTAAAAATGAATATTAGAATAGAAAGGAGCAGATGTCGGGAAGAGGAAATGGAAGTGGGAAAGTGGAGGCATCTTATAAAATTGCAACATATGTCATGCTTCAAATTGCAACATATGTCATGCTTCAAACATATGTCATGCATCAAACAATGAAGATTGCTACAAAAATAAGTACTTCCTGATACTGTACAGTTGTTAGAATCCCTTATGATATGCAACTGAAACAAGTTCTTGCTAATGGTAAAAAGGGAGGTTTGAATGTAGGGGCTGTTCTTATTTTACCAGAGGGATTTGAATTAGCTCCTCCCGATCGTATTTCTCCTGAGATGAAAGAAAAGATAGGCAATCTTTCTTTTCAGAATTATAGGCCCACTAAAAGAAATATTCTTGTTATAGGTCCCGCTCCCGGTCAGAAATATAGTGAAATTGTCTTCCCTATCCTTTCTCCGGACTCCGCTGTGAAGAAAGATGTTCATTTCTTAAAATATCCCATATATGTAGGTGGGAATCGGGGAAGGGGTCAGATTTATCCCGATGGGAGCAAGAGTAACAATCCGACCACAGAAAAATCTGTTTTTTTGTTTGTAAAAGAGAGAAAACGGATGAGAAAACCGATGAGCCGAGTTACCACTTACCAAGATGAGAACTGAGAAGGAGCAATGGGATCTCTTGTGTGCTTGTGCAAAAAAAAGGAGGAATGAAAAGAAATCACAAACCCTAGCTAACTCTTAAGAAAGGGGGAATAAGAAATAAGAATGAATTTTTAGAGATTTAGGGATTAGGTTTAGGGATTTGATATTTATATTATTTGATAAAAAATGAGATGGGTTTATTGCTAATATGGTGTAAGATATTTAATATTTATTAGAGAAGGTTAAAATTATAAAATATATAGATTACATTACAATATTATATTAGACAAGGTTAAAATTATAAAATTATTATATATTTAATATTTATTCGAATTCGGATAATTATCGAATTCTATTAGAGGTATCCGAATTCGAATTCGATTAGTGTCGGATAGTATTTTCAGTATCCGAATTCGTATTCGAATTCGATTATCCGAATTCGATTAGCCTTAAACGAATTCGAAATCGAATTCGAATTCGGATTTCGAATATCCATTGACAGGGTTATATAATGTATTGTGTAGAAACATTAAATGACCTATGTTGTAAGTCAAGATCAGTGTTGCCTTGCGTTGAGGACTCCGTGAAATTTATTCATGACAAACAAATAATTATTTTATGAATGAAAAAAGGAGTTAGAAAATAGAACCTTTCATAAGACGAAAAAGATAAATGGAAAATATTACACATCCAATGCGAGTACAAATGGACGACACCATACTACTTAATAACTAAAACTAAAACAGCAAGAGTAATATAAGTTGTAAGACATTTCAGTAGGTATTACAACATCATAATAAGGTCAGTAAGCACGGCAATAAAATATAAACTATTACTGTGGATAAATTAAGGTGGGCATCTAGATAGAACGACTTGGTCGAGGAGAGTACTAGACATCAACTGCATTGATAAAGTTTTGATGCATCATAACAACAATAATGTGGGGAATATTAGTAAGAGTTTGAGAAGCATAGCTTGGGAAAATATTGACATAAACATGAGTGTTAAACATGTACTGTGGACTAGGGATTGGGATGAATATTGGTGTCACATAGTTGGTAAGGAATATGTTATCATGAAAAGTATTTGGGAAAGTTTGGTATGGATAATGAGTTTCATTATCATAAAATTAAGTATTTATAATATTAATCGGGAGGGTTGGGACTCGAGTAATGTAATGATGGAATTGTGTGGGAGGAAATGGACAGTGGAAATGGGGTCGAAATATATTGACGGAGGAGGTTTGTTAGGGGGGGGTTGAGTTGCACGTCATTGTAGTAGGTGGGTTGGCTAATGAAACCAGGAATAACATCTTCAGGGAGATCAAACAGAGCTGGTGGAACGAAAAATGAATCTTGTGAAGAATCAACAGCTGGATGAGAACCTTGAGGAAGATCAACTGGAGCTGGTGGGACGACAAAAGAATCATGTGAAGAATCAACATCTCGATGAGAACCTGCATGAAGATCAACCAGATCAGCTGGTGGAAAGGTTAGTGAATAATGTGAAGAATGACTCATTTCATGAGAACAAGAGTGAGGATTCTTGGGTAGATTAGGCGACAACTTCAGATGGGATTCGGGGGGCATTCGAGATTCAATAGTCATAGACGAATCAAAGTCGTATGTATCATGTATTGATTGAGTGGACCATTCGATATACGCAGTGAGTCTTTTAGGGAAGAATATAGAGAGCAAAAAACATGGATAAAAATGATAAAACGGAAGATAAATAGAAGTATAAGAAAGACATTTAGAAGAATATCTGACGTGCACAGTGAATTGGAGTGATGTGGGACGTGAAGAAAAGTTGACGTTTGATGGACCGTACGGAGGGTTTAATTGCAAGGTCACTTCGTGCATTTATGAGGAGAAAAAAACTTATTTCAATTAATGAAATTACTGTTATACACTATTTAATTTAAAGGTTAAGCAATGTATTACACATAAAATAAAACAGTGCAACTAGTAATTAGGAAAGCAACTTCGAGATCTGAATTTTTCGTCGTGCGAGAATAATAAGCACCGCCGTGAACAGTAGAAGCCATCAGATGTCAAATGAACGGTTGGGATGAAGGACGGCGCATATATCACATTTAATGATATTGCATATATATATATCGGAAACGATTCTAGTGAGATATTTTTAATAAGATATCTTATGAGATACTTTTAATAAAATATCTTCTGAGATAATTTAATCTCATCGTCCATTTTTCATCTGCCGATAAATCATTTAATTACTTTTTTATTACTTTCGTGGACCAGAGAGCTAGAGGGTCAACAATCTTTTCATTTAATTTGAAAATAGACGGGTAGGATCGATGACTATCTGATGAGATATCTTAATATCCCCTATATATATGTTGACAGTATATATGTATGATAATGCAGATTATACTTCATCTAAACAAATTAAGTTTGACATGCCAAAGTTTGATAGGAAGGAACCAAAGAGAAAATAAAATTATTTTAGAGGGTATTTTACAATTACCCCATATATTAATTAATTCTCAATGAGTAGTTTTGTATCCAAAATAAAATCAATAAAAATCCCATGTAAAAATTTAGAATCTCAGAAAATTTGAAATTGACATAATAATTAATATACTTGGATTTTGAAATATCTTAACATTTAATTTATCTCTTTATAAATAGAGTGCGAGTTTGGAAGAAAGTATTCATACAGATGGAATAGATACAGAGATAGAGATCTCAGAATTTTCCGCTAGTATTCTAGAATCTTTGAGCAGTTGACGATCCATTTATTATCAGTTCAATACAATAAAGCTTAGACAAGAAACCGATCTCATCAACACTCTTCTGAAGACCACCTTGATCATCATCCTATCTTTTTTAATCTATAAAGAAGTCTCTCAAAACACCGCTTTCTACTACAATTGAATTCACCGAATGATGTTTGGGTGTCATTTGTGGGAGAGAATGATGTTTTGAGCAGCTTCTTTGTAGGCTAAACTAGATATGATGAAGATCGAAGTGTTCCTCAGTAGACCGATGATAAGTTTAATTTCTTGCCTATACTTCATTGTGGTGAACTGATAGCTTCTTCGTTGCTCGAAGGTTCTCATTGCAATCGGAGAATCCTGAACTTTCTCTCTATATCTATTTTATCTGTATACGAAAAAAAACTCGTTCCAAATTCTCTATGTAAAATATTTCGAGTTTCTTCTTTTTTAGACCGGGAGGCGACGATGAATCTATTCATCTCTAATGTACTATTATATTTCATTTATTGTAATTTTATTACAACTATTGTATCACGGACGAGACTGGGAAAGCTGGATTGACAAAAGATGGCAAAAGATTTGTCAAGAATAGCGGAGCTGATGACGACGTCAAAAGGCAAGCAAACGTTGTCGGACGAGTCGCCGGACAAACATTAAGTTGTAGTTTAATTTTTTGCAATTAATGGTTAAACACCAAATATAATTTCCTTTATAAATTCATGACTTTCCTTCTATGAACGGCAACTTGCAGCGATGATAAGGTTTATTCCTCACCTTTGGGAAGTTGTTTCCAATCAAATATTTTTTTAATTCATTCTTCAAAGTCTGGTCTTAATATAGTGGGCTTATTACAAAAATAAAGTGATAACTAATTGAAAGGAATAAAATACGATTCTGCTCCACTATCTTTTTTCCATCACTACGGTACCTCCACGATGTAGTCTCTAAAATATGTTGGCTGACGGGAGATTCTTTTTTGATAGTGTGGTCTCCCCATCTACAGTTTCGTCCCCATGTATGTCGGCTGTTGCTAACCTGCCTGCTACATCTCTGATTACACCTACCACACAATTACTCGTATCATTACCATCCTGGGTCGGATTGACCTTGACCTCAAGGTCAAGTGACGGAAACAAACGGTTAAGAGAATCCTCTGCTTCCCATGATACTTCTTCCAGATCTAAGCCATCTCATGCATTGTATCAGAAAATTTTCACTTCTTGACCTTCCTTGTTATGGATTCTTGACTCAATAATCGCAGCTGGTACTGTCACTACGTAGTTGTTATGTGTGAACAACAATAGCTTCCTGGGAGAAACTGGAATATCGCCTTTGGATTTCTTGAAACACGAAACACGGGATGGATTTTGGCTTGTGGTGGCAACATATCCTTGAACATAACTTGGTTAATTTGCACAACAATTTGAAACGAACCATAATAACGTACGTGGACTCAATTTGTGATTTACCCTAGATGCCATTGAATCTTGTCTGTAAATTTGGAGACGTATGGAAGCTTGGACACTTGAGAGCTTTTGGAAGCTTGGAGACTTGGAAGCAAGAACACTTTATAGATCTCAAGATGAGGAATGAAAAACTCTTTGGAGTGCTTGAAGTGTGGTGAACGAAAATGGAGGGTTTGGACCTCTATTTATAGCCTAGGTCATCACTTGTCCACCCTTGGATCTTCAATGGATGGTTCCTTGATTTCTCACAAAAGTCCAAGATTTTGTCTTCCCAAGAAGCTTGAATAGTAGAAGCTTTGCTTTTGGAGATATGATTTCCATCAAAGATATCTTTGTCCCCTTGAGAAGATCTTGAGAAGATTCACTTGTGAATAGTGTCTTTTGCTCCTTGGTTATTGTACCTCGACTAAAATGTTAGAGATAACAATAATAATTATATTCAAGGTATTTTATGCAATTGAACCAATTCGATTTTGACTTTGATTAAACCCTTGACTTAATTAATTTATGAATTAATTTAGGTCTAATCTTGACTAATTTTACCCTTTGGATTAATAGTGTAATTAGGGATAAAATTAACATGATTAAAATATAATCCTATATCGACAATTTTGATTCTACATTCTCCCCCTTTGTTGATGACATATATGTTTTAATTCATGTTTAGTCAATATTTTAATTTACCCTTATGAGCATGCTCCCCATGAATTATTGACTCATAATATTCAATTTAAAATAGTGGATAATATATCTCCCCCTTAAAACAATAAGGTATTGACAAAGTTAAAACTTGATACTTGAGTATCTCCCCCTTAATGATAGAATATATCGAATTTGTGGGAAAATAAAAGTTCATACCTCATTGAGCTTGATCACAAATTTGAGTTTCGTGGTTGACCAAATGTGACTTTAAGCTTATAAGAGTGTTAGTCAATCATATATAGGAGAGATATAATTTTGCTCATTTTGATAAAATATAATATGAGTACTAATTTTGATATACATTTTAAGACAAGTATGATGATATGATGATTTTAATTGCCTTTGTGTTAAGATCATGCAATGAATAATAATCCATGTGTGTGTTATGGATGAAGATGATCTTAACATGTATGTAGTATATGGATTAAAAATATTATGATGTTATAATCCATAAGATATTTTAGTGAATGAAATGTATGTATGAAACATGATTCACTAATGACTTTAAGAATATTTGTATTTAAGTATTTCCAGGTATAGCTCTCATCATTTAGATTTCAAATCTATTTGTGAGGTCTAATTGGATTTTAAGCTCTATAGATCTTACTGTTCATGAGACTCGCTAAGTAAATCTCATGATGATTTTCTTTTGAAGATCTTCATCTTCTTTTGATGCAGTAGAATGGATATTGATATTTTAATTTAAGATAAGATTACCTTACTGCATTTTGCAGGTTGTTGCAAGTCCTGATTCACTGGAGCAAAGGATGAGATTTCGGCTGCTGCAGGCAATGCTCAGGTGAGTTGACATTTGTGCAGGTTTCGCAGCTCAGCTCGCGTTTTGTCGAGGCTTGCAGATCTTGCTTTTACAGTCAATGAACTGCTGCAGGTGTTACTGTGGTGCAGAATGTCGCGATCTTCTGATTGCAGCGTGGATTGTGAAGATTTTCATCGAACTTTGAGTCACGCAGTTGCAGAAGATTTTGATTGCATACAGTGCATCGTGGTTTTTTGTAACTCCCGCTCTTCTGAACTTATTTTATTGAAGAATACTTGCAAGTAATGTGATGAACATGCATAGTGTTTTACATCGCAGATTAACACTGCTTACCAGCACTCACAGTGAAATATGCATAGTATGATGTCATAAATTATAGTTCATCTTGCATGAGTTTACTGAGTTAATTTATGCATGTATGTGTTAATTTATGTGTAAATCATGGAATATATTACACATGTAAGCATAAATGATCATGATTGTATTGGCATGTACAATAGTTATGCATGAATTTAATTTTATCAAGCATGCATTTAATATGATCTTGGTTTATCGAGTAGTTAATTTCCATTTTAAATCATGCATTATATTTTTGATTATGCAATTACATGATTAACAGTATGATGCATGTGATTTCATGTCATAGATGATCTTTAGTTTGTATGAATTATTTTATACATCATGTCTATGACAACATTTATAGTTGCAACATACGATGTATCAATCATGCATGAAGTCATTTTTATCTATGTGTAGCATGTATATGTGAATTTGAATTTAATGAGCATGAGTAGATATATTTTACATACGTGTATATGCATGTATATCGTTTTAAATCATGCATAATATCATAAGCATGTGTATTTGGGTTTGAACATGAGTAGATCCATGTATGATAGTATTTGAACTTGAAGTACCATGCATATGATGAATTACATGTATATATATATGAGTTATTTTCATTTATTTTATGATAGTCATGCATGTAGGTCTTAGATTTTATATCAATGCATATATATTTATTTCAATGTGATCTTAATTAAGTTATGATCAAGATATAAAGATCTTTACGTGAACTATATTAAGATTTAAACTTGAGATGCATTGACTATAAGTACTTAGGACTACCTAAGTATTTATCATTTATTGTGTCAAATCTCACTAAGCTCAAATATATCCATAGATCTTCTTGGGCTCCATTTGAGATACAAAGCAATTTAGAACACAATTGCCTTGTATAGATGATCTTGTCTGTACGTCAGTATTTTGATCTCCAATGATTTGTTTTTCGGAGTGTGGATTCCTAAGATTACTATTTGTTGGAAGTTCAGGAATGTTTGTTTCTTCTTGATCATCTTCTTCTATAGGAGTGTCTTGTGACAATTGTTGAGTGATTTTAGTTTCTCCTTCTTCTGTGTTTGGAACAGGGATGGATTCATCAAAATCAACGTGTAGAGATTCTATCAACATTTGTCTTTCCTTGAGTAGCACTCTATAGGCTTTGCTTTTCCTTGAGTATCCAACCAAGATTCCTTCATCGGATTTTTGAGTAGATTTATCTTGGTTTTCCCTCGTTCTAAGAACGTAGCATTTGCTCCCAGATACTTTAAAAAATGAAACTTTGGGTTTTCTTTTATTCCAAATTTCATAAGGGGTTTTGTTTAAGGTTTTCCTAATGATTACCTTATTGAGAATGTAACAAGCAGTGCTTACTTCTTCTGCCCATAGATATTGAGGAGAGTCATGTTCTTGTAACATAGACCTACTCATTTCTTGAAGTGTATGATTTTTCCTTTTAACTATTCCATTTTGAGGTGGAGCTTGAGGAAGGGAAAATTCATGCTTTATCCCATTGGTTGTACAGTACTCTTTAAATTCAGAGTTTTCTAATTCTCCTCCATGATCACTTCTGATCTTTATGATAGATGAACTCTTTTCATTCTATACTAGGGTACAAAATTTAAAGAATTCACCAAAGGTTTCACTTTTATTTCTTAGAAAGAACACCCATGTATAGTGGGATGATTACATAGGTGAATCTTTTTCCTCCAAGACTTTGGGTCTGGGTTGGCCCAAATAAGTTCATGTGAAGAAGTTTCAAGGGTCTAGAAGTGGTCATTTCTGTGAGGGATTTAAAAGGCTTTTTTGTTGCTTTCCTTTTTGGCAAGCATCACAAATGTTACTTTTCTCATAAGCTATTTTAGGCAATCCAGTTACTAATTCTTCTTTAGATAATTTAGATAGTTTTGAATAACTGGTGTGACCTAAACGTCTATGCCATAGGATCCTTTCATCACTTGCAGCAAGCATGCAGAAGTCATGAGTTGGATTAGACTTATTAAAGTTTATAAAATAAGCATTGTTTTTTCTATATCCTTTGGCAATAGTAACTCCCTTAGAGTTAATGATTAAGCAATTATATTTTTCAAATTTTACCACATAACCAATATCACATAATTGACTTATGCTAATCAGGTTGTGTTTAAGACCATTTACTAAATACATATTTCTTAAAAATGGTCTTTCTATATTTCCTATATTACCCCTACCTACTATTGTACCTTCGTTGTTGTCGGCGAACTTGACCTTCTTAGTAGAAGGTAAGTCGGTCAAATCTGTTAGTAGACTTGATTCCCTAGTCATGTGCCTTGTGCGTCCACTATCGAACAACCATTTTGATACTTGTTTTTTCCTAAAAGAGTTGAATATTCTTTTGGTACCCATACTAAGTTGGGTCCAGATGTATTAACATAATTAATTTGTTTATAATTTTTTAACTCATCCTTAGTCATCCACTTTTGTTTTGGATGATTCATCCTAAATTTTTTTCTTCTTTTTCTTAAGATGAATGGGTTAAGTATAGCAACATTCCCTCAAAAAATAATCATTATAAGTTAATGCATGTGAAGGTTTTTTAACAGGTGCATCTGATTCAGACCCTAAGCCAAATTTCTTTTGACCCGAGCTTGAACCTTGTAACATGTTATTCAGCTTGGATGAACTATTTAAGAATTTTTGAAGCACATTATTCTTTTTATTTATTCTTTCAGTTTGTAATTGCATGCTGTTACATTTTTCATATAATTTTTGTAAAGTTTCTACTGCTCAATTATGATTTTATCTTTGGATTCTATTTCTTTTTTAAGCATGATTGTTTCTTTTTCTTTATCCCTAATGATTTCTTCAAAATTATCTATTTTTAATTCTAATAATTCAACCTTATCATCATCTATTTCCTTAGATTGATTTTCTTCAGATTCTAGATGCTTAAGTAATTCAAAATTTTGGCTCTTAAGTATTTTGATTTTTTCTTCTCCTTTTTCTAATTTATTTGAGAGTCTTAGATTTTTTTCTTTTAATAGCATGCATTCTTTTTGTGATTCTTCTAGCTCAACTCAATGATCTATATGAGATTTATTCATGCATTTTATTTTTAATGATTTACTTAATTTCTTTTCAGTTTTATTTTCGTCATTAATTCTAGATATGCTTCTTCTAATGAATTAAATCTAGTATTTGCAAAACATACCTTAGAGTCGCTTTCATGAGCCATGAGGCAGTCCTCTTGATCTGACTCAGAGTCTGTCCAGTGTACTTGATGTGCTTTTTCTTTCTTTAGCAAAGGACATTCAGGTTTGAAATGTCCAGGTCTGTCGCACATATAGCAGGTGGGCTCCTTTGAGTCTTTGTAGTTTCTTCTTATTTTTCTGTCAGAATTCTGATAGTTGGACATTGAATTTTTCCTTTCTTTCCTCTTTATGAGATATCTCTTAAAATGATTTGTGATCATTGCTAAGTCATCATCAGATGCTTTACCATCAGATTGACTCTTAAGAGCGATCTCCTTTTTCCCTTCTTTTGCCTTAGAGATGAATCTTTCTTTTTCATAGGCCATCAGTTTTCCACAGAGTTCAACAACTGTAAGCTTGTTCAGATCATGAGATTCTTGGATGGCATTCCTCTTGGAGTAGTATTTGTTTGGAAGGCTTCTCAGAATTTTGTTTACTTGCTTCTTCTCAGTAACTAGATCTCCTAGTCCATCCAAATCATTGACTATTTGTGATAGTCTAATGTTCATCTCTGCGATAGTCTCGTCTTCCCTCATAAAGAATCTTTCGAACTGAGAAGTAGAATGTAACAGTTTGTTTTCCTTAACATGGGAGGTTCCTTCATGCAGATCCTCCAATGCTTTCCATACCTTGTGAGCTGTATCCAAGCATCGAATTCTGTTGTACTCAGATTCATTGAATACTCCATATAGAGCATTCAATGCTCTTGAGTTGTTGTTTTCCTTGAGGATATCCATTGCTCCCCAAGTCTCTTCTTTGCTTGTTGGAATTTCAAAATCTTCTAATATGATTTTCCATACTCCATTGTTGATTGATTTCAAGTATAACTTCATCTTGTTCTTTCAGAAGTCATACTTTACTCCATCGAACCTGGGAGGTTTGTTCGATGCAAGACCAGTACAGTATTCACCATTTGGTGTCATAGTTGTTGTTGTGAGATATTAGTCTGACTTCAAAGGAACTTGGCTCTGATACCACTTATTGGATCGTGATCCGAGGCTATAAGGGGGGATAATAGCCTCTTTTCGATTTAGGCAGATTAAGTGCGGAATTACCTGCAAATAGTTAATACACAAATGGTTGAATAACAATAAAAAGATTATAATCTTGCCTTTTCTTTTCAAAGCTTACTACAGTATATGAATACTGAGTCAACTTATTAGATAGTGTTTTATAAACAACTGTAGTATATAAATACTAAGTTATATTATAAGTGCACGTTGTAATATAGAGTAAAAGACCAGTTAACTGGATATAAGATGATAAGTAAATAACTGACCAGATAACTGGATAAATAAGATAAATAGCTGACCAGGTAACTGGATAGAGATTTGAACAATAAATATAACCTTAGATACTTGACCAGATAACTGGATGAGGGATCTGCAGAAAGTAGTCAACCTTTATACTTGACCAGATAACTAGAAGAGAGATCTTTTTAATTAAGTGTTGTTTAGATAGTAAATAAAACTAAAGTTAACAAAGAACAACATAGAAAATTTATACTGGTTCACCTAAACAAGGGCTAGTCCAGTCCCGACAAACTATTGGAATTCACTAGCCTCAAGGTAATGGCAAAACCTTATAGTATCAAGGAAATTCTTAAAAACCACTCTAAGCTTTAAGGCTACTTCGCTTAGGAACCAGTCTTTTACGGGCAGACTCACATCTTAGAGTATCAAGGAAACTCTTAAGAACCTCTAACTTTTACGGGTAAGTTAGTACCTTAAAGTATCAAAGAACTCTTAAAAACCTCTCTAAGCTTTAAGGCTACTTCGTTTATTAACTAGTCTTTTACGGGTAGACTCACACCTTAGAGTATTATGGAACTCTTAAAAACCTCTAACTTTTACGGGTAAGTTAGGACCTTAGAGTATTAAGGAACTCTTAAAAACCTCTAAATTTTTTAAGGTAGATTCCACCTAAGAGTTTTCCCGGGAACTCTATAAAACCAAACAAGTACTTTATGGTTGAGCTCAAAAACCTTCTCTCACGCTTTGGTGATATTGAGACAAACCTCTCAACCAAAGTGGACACACATAAGAGAGGATTAAAAGAGTGGAATGTTTAAAGCACACAAAACTTTTTACTTATAAAGATGAATAAGAAGGTTAGAAGTAGAAGTTGGAGAGCTTTTGTAGCTTTTGGAAGCTTGGACACTTGAGAACTTTTGGAAGCTTGGAGACTTGGAAGCAAGAACACTTTGTAGATCTCAAGATGAGGAATGGAAAACTCTTTGGAGTGCTTGAAGTGTGGTGAACGAAAATGGAGGATTTGGACCTCTATTTATAGCTTAGGTCATCACTTGTCCACCCTTGGATCTTCAATCGATGGTTCATTGATTTCTCACAAAAGTCCAAGATTTTGTCTTCCCAAGAAGCTTGAATAGTAGAAGCTTTGCTTTTGGAGATATGATTTCCATCAAAGATATCTTTGTCCCCTTGAGAAGATCTTGAGAAGATTCATTTGTGAATAGTGTCTTTTGCTCTTTGGTTATTGTACCTTGACTAAAATGTTAGAGATAACAATAATAATTATATTCAATGTATTTTATGCAATTGAACCAATTCGATTTTGACTTTGATTAAACCCTTGACTTAATTAATTTATGAATTAATTTAGGTCTAATCTTGATTAATTTTACTTTTTGGATTAATAGTGTAATTAGGGATAAAATTAACATGATTAAAATATAATCTTATATCGATAATTTTGATTCTACAAAAAGTACATCAAAAATAATGGTAGATGAGGTTTTTAGCAGAAGATGTGTATGTTGCAAACAAGGCTTTTCAAATGCGAAATTACCAAATAAACAGTCAACTTTTCTTACCAAAAATAATCCCCGCAAAATTTGAAATTCAAGAACTGGATGTTTGGCTTCCATAATATTTCGGAAGAAAGAAGCTCACTGGATCATATCTACACTCCACACCGATCATAACCATGATCTAACTAAACCGTCTAAGAGAAGATTTCTAACAGTCAACAGGAATACTCAGTCCTTCGCACGTAACCTTATTCATGATCTTGATGCTAACAATATCCCTCCTAGTCAATAGTATTCCTACCTAGCCATACAGTGCGGTGGTTACGATAAATGTACGTTCACGGAAACTGATTTCTATAATCTTCGAAGAGATGATCGTTAAAATACTAAAAAATATAATGCCGATTTACTAATTGATAAGTTCGAAACTATGAAATCAATCGACAATCAATTTTACTATTCATACGATTATACGAGGTTGACAATGAAGGTACATATTTTAAAACACCACGCCATTTCTCAAATATTATAATTCTCACTATCCTAATTAATTAATTTTTTTCATCATATAGGATCTCTAATTAAATTATTTTGGGCTGACGGCATAAACATTTCTAATTATAAAAAATGGGGTGAGGCAGTTACATTTGATACAACTTATAACACTAATACATACAAACTTATTTTCGAAATGTTTTGCGGTTTCAATAATCATCTGAGTTCAATACTGTTTGCATCTGCTATACTATCTAATGAGGTTACAGATTCCTTCATTTGGATATTCAACCAATTCGACAAGTGATTGGAGTTAATGTTCCAATTAGGGTATAAATGGTGTCCTATTTATACGACTGAACATTTCTCCAGCGGTATGCAAAGTACTCAAAGAAACGAAGGTATGAATGCAGTCATTAAAACAAAGGTCAAAAAGTCTTCAACATTTTATGAGTTCGTAACTTATGTCGAGACTGTAATTCTTACTCAACGAAATAGGCAAGATCAATTAGATCATAACGACTTGGATGCCCCTCCACTACTCATAACACCCTTGCCTATAGAGAATAATCTTTTGAGAAAATATACTTCAGGCTTTCATATTATATCAAAATCAAGTTCATAAAAGTCTCCCATATTATGTAAGACAAGCCTCATCTCAAGTACTATTTGAAAATTTAAACTTCTAACATTTTTGGTAGAACCCATAAATTATATTTATTCAAACAAATCTAATTTCACAGGATATTCCAAATCTAATGAAGTATGAGGTCATTGGTCTATTCAGTCAGATACTATCATCAATAATCAAAGTGGATGTCAACAATCAGATGATATGTTCTTGCAATATGTTCTCGAGCAAAGCTATTCCTCATGTTCTCGAGCAAATAGATGTTCTAAAATCACAAACATCTCTGTCGAGGTAGGGTCGACATATTTTTGTTCATCGTCAATATTCCTCATAGATTTGAAATAGGACTCCATCCAAACTTTCTTTAATAGTACAAAATATTAATTACTGATTATCAAATTAATTACACATTTTACGGTTTTCATAAGGTAAATAATATTACTTACCACGTGATTTGCAGCATCGGCATTTGAATTATTTCGCATTTTATAATTCGAATCATAATGCCTGAAGCAGTTGTGTATTTTTGGTCAGACGAGGGACTACCAATGGGAATTCGTGAGAATCGGAATGATCATCTACTTAGTAAAAATATTCCAAAACCACGACTAGTATGTTAAACAGCATGTTCAAATCTTCTCTGTCTAACACCTTCAACTTCCTCCGAAAATACACGAACAATACCGCTGACATCAGTGTCATTGAATATATCGGTTCTAACAAAATGAAATGGTACCTTATCATTTCCATTTATCTATTTCTCCTTGTCAACTCCAGCAAAATCTTCCATTTCTCTATGTACAATTCTCAAGAAAACATCAATGAGCTATTTTTACAAACTTGTTAGTAAATTACTCAGTAGAAAAATTCAAAATGATCTATAATTATTTACTTAAAACATACCTCACTAGTATAGAGTTTGTGAAGTTGCCTAGGTGGAGTATCTAAAATACGTGCTAGGTTACATTCGATCTCTTCTAAAGGTCTACAACGATCCTTCTTTAAAGATTTTTCCAATGTAACATCATCGTCTTCAGTATATTTTTCATCTAGTAAATCAAAACTGGGAGCTGGTATGCTGTAATCACTAAATGAATCAACTCCTGAATATTTTGCCCTTGTCTCTTTATATCCATAACGAACTTCCAATCTTAGAACGAAGAAACCTTAATTTTTTAGGTTCAATTATTCTATATTGGAATTGAATTGAGAGTTCTTCCGGATTTAAATTAATTTATATCAACTGAGAGTTCATCCATAATCGAAGTCTTGTATTCATATCAGATATCATAATGACAGATACAATTTTATGTGATGAAATCAACCTTCAAAAGATTGGAAAAAATTTCAACTGTTTTAACCAGATGATATGACTGAACTCCGCAGTATATTAAATCGTAATATGACTGAACCAGAGAGCTTGAGGCTCAGCAATCTTTTCATTTAATATGAAAATGAACGGGTAGGATGACTATCTGATGAGATATCTTAATATCCCCTATATATATGTTGCTAATATATATGTATAATAATGCAGATTATACTTCATCTAAACAAATTAAGTTTGACATGCCAAAGTTTGATGGGAAGGAACCAGAGACAATAGTTATGGATTTTTATGGCTAGAAGGTTATGTTGGATCTAGATCCTTGGGCTATAGAAGGTGATGATATCTTTCTGTGTCTTTCAGACATATATATGTGGAAATATCTGAAAAATACTCGTTAAATAAAGGATATATAAATACCTTAATTGAAAAAATCTTAATTTCTAATGTCATGGTTTTCATACACGTGTCTCAATTAAACCCTCTCAAAATACCCATACCGACGCAAACCTCTAATCGTCTGTCAATTGTTAAATTATATTTTATAAATTTACATTACCTTATTTGTAATAAAACTATTTTAGAGGGTATTTTACAATTACCCCATATATTAATTAATTCTCAATGAGTAGTTTTTTACCCAAAATAAAATCAATAAAAATTCCATGTAAATATTTAGAATCCCAGAGAATCTGAAATTAACATAATAATTAATATACCTGGATTTTGGAATATCTTAATATTTAATTTATCTCTTTATAAATAGAGTGCGAGTTTGGAAGAAAGTTTTCATACAGATGGAATAGATACAGAGATAGAGATCTCAGAATTCTCCGGTAGTATAATAGAATCTTCGAGCAGTTCAATACAATAAAGCTTAGACAAGAAACCGATCTCATCAACACTCTCCTAAAGATCACCTTGATCATCGTCTTATCTTTTTTAATCTATAAAGAAGTCTCTCAAAACACCGCTTTCTACTACAATTGAATTCACCGAATGATGTTTGGGTGTCATTTGTGGGAGAGAATGATGTTTTGAGCAGCTTCTTTGTAGGTTAAACTAGATATGATGAAGATCGAAGTGTTCCACAGTAGACCGATGATAAGTTTAATTTCTTTCCTATACTTCATTGCGGTGAACTAATAGCTTCTTCGCTGCTCGAAGGTTTTCATTGCAACCGGAGAATCCTGAACTTTCTCTCTATATCTATTTTATCTGTATAAGAAAAAAAAACTCGTTATTTTAGACCTAGAGGCGACAATGAATCTATTCATCTCTCATGTACTATTATATTTCATTTATTGTAATTTTATTACGACTATTGTGTCACGAACGAGACTGGAAAAGCTGGATTGACAGAAGATTTGTCAAGAGTAGCGGAGCTGATGAGACGTCAAAAGGCAAGCAAAAGCTGTCGGACGAGTCGCCGGACAAACATTAAGTTGTAGTTTAATTTTTTGCAATTAATGGTTAAATACCAAATGTAATTTCCTTTATAAATTAATGATTCATGATGTAACGTTTACTATTATAAAATAAAGCGTAAAGTTTCCTTCTACGAACGAACGACAACTCCATCAATGCCTAAATGCAGTGGAATAAATTATAAAACAGGAATAAAAACACAGGGAGGAACCACCATCATGAGGTTTTTTACCTAGGGCTCTCCCAGGAACCACCTCTGTTTAGTTGTGTGCCTTGCTTTCACTTAAAGCTTCCCCCTCTGGTTAGCTTTAATATATTCAAAATCAATGTTGGTCACCATCTCACCGAATCCCTCAGCCCTTGTTGTAATATATTGGGATTTATAGAACCAATCAGTTTTTAAATTATTTCTTATAAATGATTTACAATAAAATGATTTCTTATAAATGATTTCTTATATGATCTCTTATATGATTTCTTATAAATGATTTCTTATATTGGGATCTATAAATGATTTCTTATAAATGAAGCGAAAAATAAAATGATTTCTTATAAATGAATTACAATCAGTTTTTAAAGTTTAATGACACTTGAAATTGAAAATATATATTTTTAGTTTGTCTCCTTATAAATGAAATTGAATTAGTTTGTCTCATTCAATTCTGAAGATGAATGTTCTATATGAGTCGCTTGAGTGAGTTATATGTTATACTTTCATTTTTTTTTCAAGCAGAATAATTTCATTTTATTTATTCCTTTAGAAAATATTCTATTAGAAAATGGCACGCGGACGGAGTCGTAAACGAACAAACGACGGACGATCACAACCTGCAAGAATAGATCAAGAAATCGAAGAGGACCGCTTCGATGAAGAACATCGAAGAAAATGGACAAAGGGACTGAGGCAACCGGATGCACCAACTGCCGCCACTATTGTTAAGAGCGGGTGAGTGTTTTCATTATAATTCGTTATTTATTTAATTCATTATATTATATTATTTAATTTGATTGTTTTTTATAGGACTTTTACAAACAATGTAAGAAGTCAAATAGGAATATTAGTAAAAAGTAATATAACGTCACCTTTAACTAAATGAACTTCTTGGAAAGAAGAGAAAAAGGAAAATCTTTTCATCAAATTTCTGGTATGACTTATTTATTTGTCATTTTTTCCATATGTCATTTTTTTCCATATGTAATTTTTTTGTCTTTATATAATGCTATTTCTCATTTGATGAAATTCAATTGGCTCGTGAATGTTTTGATAATTATGTACAACTAAATTATACATGTTGGTTGTATAAAGCGAGACAAGAGGCAAAGAAATTAGCCAAAGTTGACAAACTAACCAGATCTTGCGCTAGATTTCCACCGATATACCTTTCTGCGGAAGTATGGAGTGAAATGATAGAAATTTGGTTAAAAGAAGATTGGCAAAAAAGATCCGAAAAAGCATCAGAAAATAGGACAAACAATCCAGATTACATGCCATACATGGGTAGATCTTGTTCAGTTGCGGCCACTCATGAAAGAATGGTAAAAAAACATTTCTTTCATATATTTTACATTTATCATTCTAATTTTTTTGTGTATGACAATCAGAATGAAGAAGCTGGTCATGAAGTCGGTCACTGTGAGGTTTATAAGAAAACACATAGTTTGGCTAAGATAAACGACTGGACTCATCCAAAGGGAGGATGCTTCATTATAAGAAACTTCGTTAGAAACGCTTCGTTTTAAGATATTTAAGTCATATTTTTTATTTATTATTTATTTTCATTTTTATAGGCTGACTATAATGAGCTTCAAAGAAATGCTATGGAAGCCGAAAATTCTGAGATCAACTCATCAAATGGATCACACACACTCCCTGATAATTTAGAATTATGGGTCAAAACTACTGAGGGAAAAAAGAAAGGTCGTGTGCTTGGAACCAGAGCAAGTGATCCAATGCCATTACCAATTCCTGATAATATGGCGACTTCACAGAACACAACGACGAATTTTATAGAAATTCAACAAAAAAAAGTAAAGAAGACTTTGATCGGGCAGTTCAAGAGGCCATTAGAAAACAGATGCCAGATATACTAAAGGAACTAAGGGAAGACTTACGTTGAGAGACGATTGAGGTAATTAGCATTTATATGTAAATCAATATTCATATTTTCTTTGTAATTTCAATTTTTTTTTACATTAAGGTCAGTCTAGCCAAGGACACGACAACATAATCACGCCTATTACAAGAGATTCAAATGTCGAAAATGTTGGCAAAAGTGCGACTAAAAGTCCGACTAAAAGTGCGACGAATAGCGTGACCGACACCAACAAATAGGTTCCTCTTCTTTTATCTTTTGGTTTAGTTTTGAATAACATGAATTGTATGAATGGTATGTTTTGTTGGTTATTGAATGGTATGTTTTGGAATAGAATGGTATGTTTTCTTGGTTATTGAATGATATGTTTTGGAATGGAATGGTATGTTTTGGAATGACAATAGATATGGAATTGAATGGTATGTTTTGGAATGATTGGTTGAATGTTTTGGATAATTTTGAGGGATATTTGTGTATGAATGGAATATGAATGTAAATATATGTTTGATTGATTTTTTCAGGTTATATGAATGTGTAAGACCTTCAATAGGCATCTTCTAAAATGTAAATATTTCCCATAATTTTTTTAGAAATATGCCACGGAATTTGGCCGTGGCCCTTTGTTTCAAGGATTTAGCCACGACCAATAAAAGATTAGCCACGGATTTTAGCCGTGGCCCTTCATCACTCAAAAAATTTAGCCACGGCAAAATAAAATTAGCCACTGAATTACGCCGTGGATAATTTTTTAAAAAATTTGACCCGACCACCGATTACCAACATTAGCCACGGAATATAGCCATGGCTAAATTAAATGGCCGTGGCTAATATTTAGCCACGGAAAACCATTTCCGTGGCCAAAAATCATAGCCAAAATCATTTAGCCACGGCACCTCCCGTGGCTAAATCAATTTAGCCACGGATTTTGCCATTTAGCCAGTGAACTTGGCCGTGGCTGTTTCCCTGTTTTCTTGTAGTGATTTTTTCTTCGGAGACCGAATCGAAGGAGGTCTTCAGAGACTCCCGGAGCCACCATTGGCGATTCAAATATTTTTCTTTCTAATGTTTCTATATGAGATGCTTGTGAATTTATGTCTACTAGCAGATCTTCTTTTTCGAGTGTTTGACATTTATCTTTGTTTTTATATTCTAGAATCATTTCATCTTGTTTAGCTAATTTCTCTATCAATGATTCTAGTTTTGTTTCTAGATCTAGATTTATTTCTTTTAGCCTTTCTAAATCTTCTAAATGTGTGGAGAAGAATTCTTCCACTTGTTCTGTTAGGTCTATAGGGTTTTGCTCTTTAAGGGTTTTAATTGTTTTTTTCTTTGTATCTAATTTAATTTCTGTTTTTTAAATTTCTTCTATGTGTATGATGATAGGTTCTTCTTTTGTTTTAGTATGATCTAAAAGAATTAAATTTTGCTCTATTAGTTGTTCTGCCACTTTTTCTTCAGACTTCAGTTTGTTGGTTAGAGCAATATTTTCAATCCTAAGTTTTTCTAGTTCATGGTTATCATTAGTGTTTTGCATGCATTTTTCTTCTAATAACTTAGCTAGTTTCTTTTCAGATTCATACCTAGATACTAGCTCAAGATAAGATATCTCTAATTTTTGATAATCATAAAAACTTACCTGGGTACGTGTCTGAGTCGTTGGCCATCAGACATCCCTCAACT
>LFYR01000733.1:132082-232050 GCA_001185155.1 Zostera marina | reverse complement strand
CCCTAATTTCTAAATTAACATGCATTTCATTTCATGGCCTACCAATCTACATATATAAAATTTGTAAACATGAATTTCATTTTATGGCATTCCAATCTACAATCCTAACCTTAACCCTAATTTCTAAACATGCATTTCATTTTTTAATGTCTAACATCATCAATTGAACAAATGTCCGCAAATTTAATGTCAAAAATTTAAAAATCATAAGTATAAATTATTACATTGATGATCCGCAAATGATTTTCAATTATCCGCAACAAAAATTCTTATAATTTCCGCAAACGATCAATGCAAATTTTCGCAAATCCTAACAACAAAAAACACCACATATAACACTTATAAAAATTGAACCATATAACAATTAAAATTTCCAGCAACCCTAAAAAAAAAAATTTCCAGCAAAAATTAACTTTTAATTTAAATTCCAGCAACCATATTAACCCTTAAATTAAAATTCCAGCAACCAAAAAAAAAAAAAATTTCCAGCAACAAAAAATAAAAAATTTCCAGCAACCATTATCTTTAAATTAAAATTCCAACAACCATGCATTAACCCTTAAATTCTAATTCCAGCAAACAAAAAAAAAATATTAATAAAACACAACTTATAATCTAATTGAAATAATAACCCAACTCACAACTAGTGCTTTCCTAAACACACACTCATCCCCATCACAAATTCACAATGCATGATTTTTTTTTTAAAATCAAAAGACAAATCATTGGAAAGTATGATTTAAAATCATCCCAAATCACAAATCAAAAGACAAATCACAATGCATGAAAAGTTTGATTTAAAATTGGAAAGTAACCCCCAAATAAAAAACCACCAAATCATAAACCCCCAAATTAAAAACAACAAAAAAATAAGAGAAGAAGATGAACATAATGTAAACCATACCTTGAAGATAATTTCGACAATGACCGGAGAGAAGTGGCCTGCCGGATTAGAAGAAGGTAACTATATAAATGATAAACATAAACATTCAAATTAAAACTGATAAAAATATGAGAAACAAATTATGAGAAACAAATACATTTCTATTTTAGGAAATGAAAAAAATTATGAGAAACAAACAAATGAACAAAATAAAAAAAAAACTGATTATCTACAAAATGGGGAAAAGAAGAAATATGAAAACACAAAAATAGAAAGAATCGCCAGGAAGAAATGAGAAATGAAACAGGTGTGGTGTGTATGAGATAAGTGTTTTTTAACAGAAGAAATTTGTTCTGTTTTACTATTTTATAAAATTTAAGCTACACATATTTTTCCACCAAATCTAAGTCATTTTATACCTCATGTGTTTGGTAGTAATCCTGTAATTATAATATCATTGAGATTTATTTCAAAGCATGCATTTTATACCTCAGAGTACCACACTTTCATTAACCATCTGATTGTAAGTTGTAACTAAGAAGTTTTTGACCCAACAGCTAATTTATTATCATAAACAATTTGATTGACATGTTTTGATTATTGCAGACTTTCAGTACTAAAAAAACAAACATTGCAAACATGTTAGCACCTAGGAGGGCAAAACAATTCGATGACAATAATGAATAGAGGATCATACAGATGGAGAAATTACAATTTAACATCATCAGGATAAGAATGAACGTAGAGTAGAACTAGCAAGCACACAAACAAAGTGCAAGCAGTATATATATAAATTATAAAGAAAAGAATACAAAAAATGGTTTTCCCTTATGGTGACAATACATTATTGTAAAATAACTTGTTGGTTGATTTCCATAAAAAAAACTTGTTGGTTAATTTCCATCAAAAAATACTTGTCATGGGATAGAAGAAGAACAACAAGGCATGGTAGTTCAAATTTACATCAATGACCATCACCATGCTCATCATAAACACTAAACACTAAACACTAAAATACATAAACAAATCAAAATAAATAAATGAAGATCAACATAAAATCAATATTTAACATAAACAATCACAAAATCAATAAACCCCAAATCAAAAAAAGAAGATTACATGAAGAAGAAGATGAAAAACGAGAATAAGAAGAAGAAGAAGAAGAACATGAAGAGGAAGAGGAAATAAATCAAAAAGAAGAGAGAAAGATGAAGAACAAGATGAAGACAACATTTACCTTTGATGACAACAAAAAACCGACCGGAGGACGCCTAGATCGTCGGAGGAACCTTGGGGAAGATTAGGGAGGAGTGGGAACGATTTGGGGGGAAATGAAAGAATCTGGAATTTTTTTTCTTATATAAAAAATTCTCGGCGGCCAGGCCGCCGGGAAATACTTAAGTTCGAGTTGACTAAGTTTGACTGTACGGGGGACCACGGCGGCGCAAGTTGTAATTTTAGGGTTTCCAAAAAGCCAGGCAGCCGGCTACTGGAAAAAATAAGCGGGAAAAAGTATCCAGCGGCCAAGCCGCCAGCTATTTTTCTCCCGACCGTTGAGGGTTTTAGTATGCCGGTGGCCAGGCCGCCGGATCACTTCTTCCCGACCGTTGGGGAAATTGGAGCTGACGGCCAGGCTGCCGGATCACATCTTCCCGACCGTTGGTGAAATTGAAGCTGGCGGCCAGGCCGCTGGCATTTTTTACAAAAAAATATTTCGTCGGCCTGGCCGCCAGAAAATTTCTCTCATTTATGAGGGAAAATTATGCAGGCGGACAAGTGTAACCTTCCGTCGGCCTGGCCGCCGGTCGTATCTACCGTCGGCCTGGCCGCCGGTCGTATCTACCGGCGGCCAGGCCGCCGGGAGATGGGCAATAGTCAACCCCAATCTATGATCAGGTAACTGGATGAGAGATCTCTTTTTAGTTGTTTTTATCTTGTTAAGATTTAAAGTAGAAAAGCAAGAAATAAAAAGAGACACAGAGATTTTTATACTGGTTCACTCAAACAAGGGCTAATCCAGTTCCGATGAAACACGGAGATCACTAGCCTGAAGGTAATGGCGAAACCTCTGCCAAGCTTTAAGGCTAAACGCTTGTGAACCACCTAAGAGTATTAAGGAACTCTTAAAAATCTCTGCCAAGCTTTAAGGCTAAACACTTGTGAACCCTCTAAGAGTATTCAGGAACTCTTAAGAACCTCTGCCAAGCTTTAAGGCTAAACGCTTGTGAACCCTCTAAGAGTATCCAGGAACTCTTAAAAACCCTTGAACCTTTATGGCAGATTCAACCTAAGAGTTTCCTGGAAACTTTATAGAACCACACCGAGTTTTATGGTTGAACTCACAGAACCTTACAAGTGTTGGTATTGAGATAAGCCTCTCACAATACTTGGACCACTTACAAGATGTAGAGCTTTTCTTCTAACACACTCTCAACATACAAGAGGGGAAGAAGAAGTTGAAAAACTAGAGCACACAACCTTGAGAGAAACTCCCACACAAAGCTTGTACGAGAGCTAAAGCTTGAGCAAGAGCAAGAGACAATAAGAGTAGAGCTTTGATCCAAGGAGAGCTTTAGCAAAGATGGCAAGTGATGGCTTTAGCTCTTGGGTGTGCACCATCTTTTATAGTGGACGTGAGTGGCATGGAGGTAAATTCTTCATCTTCAAAACTTCTAGGAAGAAGAGCTTGATATTGTAGACGTTGGTGGCTTGGAGCTTTTCTTAGATTTGAATTTCATCTTGGGAGACGTTGGTGGCTTGGAGCTTTTCTTAGATTTGAATTTCATCTTGGGAGATTGTGTAGCATTAAATCCAAGATCATGATCGAATCTCATTTTGGGAGGTTGTGTAACATTAAATCCAAGATCATGATTGGATTTCATTTTGGGAGATTGAACCTCCACACGTTTTTGCCTTTCTCCAATTTGAACTCTTCAACTAGGATTTTGTGTAGCATTGATTCCAAGATCTTTGTAGTTAATATGTTGGATATGCTCTTGGAATTTATCATAATTGCACTTCTACACGTTTTCTACACCTTGGGTCCATTTGAAGCTTGAATGAATAGTTGTAGCTTTCACACCTTGTTGATTAACTTTTAAGACATTGATCAACTTAAAACAAGAGTTAACGCAAGGAAATAGGTGTGCATAATTAAATACAAGCTTCAATAATTAATTTGATTAATGGTAGAGATTTGTTTGATGGAAATAATATTGATCTCATTTTAGTTTAATCATATATCAAGTCAATTTTATCGATCTATGTCTTCTTAATTATGGTTTATTATATTTCAAATTAATTAACAACTAAATATGTCATTGAGAATCTTATTTCTACACCAAGTAGCAGAAACCTCAAGGAGAGAGTGGAAGCCCAAGCACGACAACAAGGTATACCAAACCTCGAAGGGACAAGCACCACACAACCCTATTAAAGGGGGGAATCTACCCTAGCAATGGAAGGACTTCACTCCATTGACAATAAGGAGGAGTGAAATATTCAAGAAGATAAGGAGTCGAGCGGACTTCCCAGCCCCCCGCTCCTTAGACTCTGCAATAAAAAGTAACTGTGTGAAGGGTGGAAAATACTGTAAATTTCACAAAGATCATGGTCACGTAACGGATCATTGCATCTAGTTCTCAGGCTACGTCGAGCGGTTGATCCGAGAACGAGAACTTAGAAATTTTATCAAGGGACTCTGAGGTCGCGATAACCCTGAGGGTTCTGTTCGTTTTATGCCAAACCCCCGGAAGGCTCTCACGAAAGCGAAACTAAAAGTCTTCGTCGAGACCCGTGTCAACTTCCACTACAAGAAAACAGACTTGTAGGGACGGATTTAGCGATGGATTCTGACCGTCTTTAAATCTGAAGAAGGATTTCGTTGATCGTTGAAATTCCATGATGCTAGCGACGGTTTGCAAAAGCTGTCTCTAATTCTGATTTTTCGTTAATGGTTGACGACGGCTCTCCAGTGAACCGTCGCCGCCTTTGAAAATTAGGGACAGCTTTTTAGTAGGCCGTCTCTAAATATCTTGATAATTTTATTCGGAAAATAATTAGGGATGGTCTATGAAAAAGCCGTCTCTAAAAATATAAATTAGAGACGGTCTATAAAAAAACCGTCCCTAAATAGATAATTTTTATTTTACCTTAGATATTTTTAAAATTAAAAGTTGATAATTTCTATTAAATAAAAGACTAAAGTTGATAATTTAAAGGTAAAAAATATAAAATACCCATTGTTAAACCCAAACCCCTAAATTAAACCCTCCTAAAATCCCACATCGCGATTTCCCAACCAACGACATTCCACCGGTGATTTCCCAACCCTCCAGCGACGTTCCTCCGGTGATTTCCCAACCCTTCAGCGATGCGGCGAGGAGTTCCTCTGGTGGCAGCAGCGATTTTCCTCTGGTGAGAGTTCGAACAGGTAGCTCAAATGTTTTGTTAATTTGTTTATTTTGGATCGAGATTCTTCGATGCAGTGTTGTGTTGGATCAATGATTTGGTATTTTGTCATTCTGGGTGTTTGATCTCACGATTAGGGATGTGGATTTAAAATAAATTAACAAAAAACACAAAATATCGTATTCTAATTTGATTTCAAGACGTGTGATTTTTTTAAATTGAATTATACTTCTTAAGATGTTGGTTGACGATGAACATTGCTTTTCTGTATTTCTATGTTTTCAAAAAAAAAGAATAATTATTTGGAGAATTAGGATTGTAGAAGGTTGAAGAAAATGCACATTAATACTAGAACAGTGTTTTTTAAGATTTGAACTTCTCATTCATTCTAGGCTGTAGTATATATTAAAGTACACTTGGTGTTTTTTGGTCCATATATACATATGCAAACATATTTTGAATGTAAACTGTAAAGTATTCAAAGGGGAAAAAAATAGTGTCGTTTGAGTCACAGTAGATACCAAGTAGTACAGTTACCAGTTACAGTGCTGATATCACTAAAGTTTCATGTTCGAATAAATATTTTCTTAATCATTATTCAGACTTATTCACATTTCCTCTGACAAACAAACATGAATACATGATGTTTCATGTAATGTTTGATTTCATTAGTATAATCTTCATATAAAAAAATCTCAATTGAATTGCATCAAGGTATTTTTCATTGATAGTACGTTAGTTGAATCGACGGTTCTAGATTTAATCTCTTATTTAATATTTTTTTAGAGATGGAAATATCGTGTTGATGACAAACTATACACTACAGGACAAAATTCAGATAAAATAAACCTTGATTTTATTTTATTTGAAATAAAATCTTCCAATCTTGAAATATCATAAGAAGCTTTCCCTCTTTCTATATAAATTTTTCCCTCTTGAGCACATGTATTTCTTCTGTTTTTCTCAATGAGATCTCGTAAGAACTAATTTAAATTTAAATTTCATGAACTTCTCGTTTTATAGTATTTGCTGTTTAAATTTCTCCGCGAGAAATTTGTATCTCAGTATGCTTCCATTGTATGGTAAAATTTTAAGGATTGTCGTTTGTATTCATCTTCATTTGTATGTTGTATATATATGTTTATTTGCAGGTTTAATTTTATGTTATATGTGTTTCGATTATCATTAAAAGCAAATAGGTCATGAAATTTTTTAAAAAAATTGAAATAATTAATTCAAACTGTAATTTGATATAGTTTATTCCAAACTCACAGGTGTTGGTGCTAAAGAAGCCGATATAAACTAAACTCGATCTTCAATATTATTCACCAAAATTCGAAGTATGTAATTTTTGATTTCTTATTTCAATTATCATTTTAGTTTATTAATCTAATTTTTTTAAATGCATTACTTAATTATTGTTTAGTTAATATTTTGAATGTATAATTTAAATAAATTGCTTGATATAGCATAATGGGAAGGAGAGAAAAACAGATACCGCGTAGACCTCCATTTTCGGTACGTGTTCCGGAAGTGCGCCCACAAGTTCCTGCTGTACCTGCAACAGTACCTCTACATGTTGTACCTCTATTTCAGCTAGATCCAGTGTATGTTCCGCGGGCAGTAGCACTACAAGAAATAAGACCTTGTATGACGGTCTTTAGATGGCGGATTTCCGCTATCTAAAGTGATCGTCGGCGGAAATCCGCCATCTAAAGACCGCCATCTTGGACACCGCCATTAAAACCCCATAACCGCCATCTAAAGACCGCCATCTATTATCCATCTCCATTTTCCACCAACAATTGTATAGATGGCGGAAAATTTTCGCAGGAACTGAAAAGTTTTAGATGGCGAAAATCCGTCATCTAAAATATGGCGCGGAAAAAGTTTGGCGCAAATTCATTGATGACAGTTAATTTTATTGATGGCGGATGTCCGCCGACTATCTTTGTAACATTAGATGGTGGAAATCCGCCATCTAAAGTACAGCAGACGGTTCCCTAAGTTTATAGATGGCGGATATCCGCCATCTATTCGTGGCAGAGGGCGATTGTGCCCATATTTAGATGGCGGATTTCCGCCATCTAAACTTTAGTATAATAGTATAGATGGCGGATTTCCGCCATACAATGTTTGTTTAATTTTTTTTTTGAAACAGGATTTCATATTTTGCGTTTGAATCGTTATTTTTTGAAATAGAAATCGATATTTCAGAAAACGATTTTTAATTTGAATTTAAAATCGATGTTTTTTATTAAAAAAAAAACTAAATTACAGAATCGTTAAACATTCGAAGTTTGAATAAGCAAATACAAATTTTGTAATCAACACTCGTCTGAAATCGAGTCTTCTGAATCAGAATCCGAAATATCTGATTCGAATACAGACGGTATGGTGGACTTTGAAGTGGAAGCCATATGCGTCATGTCGAGTCCGGAAGTCTTCAAAGTCTTATTGAGTTTCTGCATATAAGATTTCATTGCATTGAACTTCTTTTTGTATTTGGAAACGTCTTTTTGACTCTCGTTACACTTGTTCTGAAAATGAAAACAAAAATGAGTTCGATAATCAACAAAATTATTGTAATATATTTAAAATACCTTCAATTCTTTAAATTTTTCCGACCAAACTGCATCTGGTGTTGCATCAGTAGTCGTGTTTTCGGTGATCGGTTCTTTTCCTTTCCAATTTGGAGAAGCCCATCTTTCGTTCGTTGTGCTCACCATACTGGCAGCTTCTCCAATTCCTATGATTCTATTCTTTTTATTTTTTCCGAAAGTCTTGTTGACCGTCGCTTCGATAAATTGGTGTATTATAAAAAGTAAATAAATAAGAAATGCGAAATATGTTTAAAATAATCAATTGAACTTACAAATGGAGTCATTGCTTTAGATTCAGCCCACGATTTTGCCTCTTGACTTTTGATAAATTCCGTGGCTTCAAGCTGAAAGAATAACAAAATCAAACAATGATAATAGAAATTATAAAATATAAATAATTTTAAAAAAAGACTTAGAACTTTATCGCTTCCTTTATATGTCATCTGTAAAGTCTCTGACCAAGTTTCGACTTCACTCCTTCCTTGTTACATCTACATTTACATAATTCATTAATATATAAAAAAATTAGATATAAATTATAAATAAATTACCAATTCATGACGTCTTTGCGCTAATCCTTTTGAACCAGCGTGATGTGTCATTTGATTCGCTCGGTTCGCGGTATTTATCTCGGAAATTTGCTGAAATTATAAAAAATAATAAGTTTCTAAATTTATTAATATAATAAATATATATATATATATACGTACTTTCCTTTTTCTAATCTATGTTGTTTTGATCAATTTATTCAGAAATTAAGGTTTGCTGACATACGGTGGAAGAGTCGCTAAAATATTTTCTTCTCTCATATTAGAATCAGAGCCATAAGGTTTAACCAAAGAATTATAGTTGCTCCTCCAGAGTTTGTTCAACCTACCATTGATATAAGTTTGTGCAGTTTTGCTTCCACTTAAATCATATTCAGCCTACGTATTCAAAACTTATAAGTTTTGGAAAATTAATAAATATTATAAAATATATATATACTTACAGTTAATATTTTTAACGCGTCCTGAAAATTTTGTTGTGGTTGATAACGCCACTCAATGTCGTACGGGAAGAGAGTATGGTCTTTTGCTAAAAGAGTCATTCTTGTGGTTAATTTCTTCGCCATTTCATCTGTCGCTTGGTTCGTGTTGTCAAACATGACCTTCCATTTCGTACCTTTTTCTGGATGGTTATGGGGGTGGTCTTTTGTGCGACCACGACCCTTCTTCTGTGAAGGCACATTCGATGTGGATGGCCTCGCATCTAATTAATTTACATATTTAAGAATTAATATTTAATAAAAATCATGATAATATTTAAAATATGAATAATGAACTGACCACTTGAGCTTGACTCTTCAAAAGAGCGACGGGATGTAACCATCGCCAATGCCATGAATGGTGTTATCACACCGATCAGAACGAAAAAAGTAAACATAATCTGAAATATTTAAATTTTAAAATAAAATTAGTTATTTTAAATACATAGCCAGACACCCGTATATGGGGTCTTGGTCTGACACAACAACCAAACATTTTTTCTATTGTAATTTACATTCTTTATTATTAGACACAACAAATCTTCGAAGTCGTCGTGAGAAAAGTTGTATTCGATTTTGAATGAATGTGTGCCACCACAATCATTTAACACTCTAGCTTCGTAGGAACTAAGGGAAAACTTACGTCGAGAGACGATTGAGGTAATTAGCATTTATATATAAATCAATATTCATATTTTTTTTGTAATTTCAATTTTTTTTTACATTAGGGTCGACAACATAATCATGCCTATTACAAGAGATTCAAATGTCGAAAATGTTGGCAAAAGTGCGACTAAAAGTGCGACGAATAGCGCGACTAAGAGCGTGATCAACACCAACAAATAGGTTCCTCTTCTTTTATTTTTTGGTTTACTTTTGTTTTAAATGACATGAATTGTATGAAAATTGGAATGGTATGGAATTGATGGTATGCTTTGGAATTCATTGTATCTTTTGGTATGAAATTGATTGTATGGTTTAGGTTCCTCTTCTTTTATCTTTTGGAATGGTATGGAATTGAATGGAATGTTTTGGAATTGATTGGTTCAATGTTTTGCATAATTTTTATGGATATTTGTGTATAAATGAAATGTGTATGAATATATGTTTGAATGATTTTTTCAGGTTATATGAATGTGTAAGACCTTACAATAGACGTCTTCTAAAATTTAAATATTTCCTATAATTTTTTTAGAAATTAGCCACGGCTTTTTGGCATTTAGCCACGGAATTTGGCCATGGCCCTTCACTTTCCACTCTGTTTCAAGGATTTAGCCACGGCTAATAAAGGATTAGCCATGGATTTTGGCCGTGGTCCTTCACTTTTCTCTCTGTTTCAAGGATTTAGCCACGGCCAATAAAAGATTAGTCACAGATTTTGGCCGTGGCCCTTCATCCCTCAAAAAATTTAGCCACGACAAAATAAAATTAGCCACTGAATTATACCGTGGCTAATTTTTTTGGAATATAGCCGTGGCTAAATTAAATGGCCGTGGCTAATATTTAGCTATTTCCGTGGCCAAAAATCAGCAGTCACCAGACCTACAGCCACAGCACCTCCCAGCCACGGATTTTGCCATTTAGCCAGTAAACTTGGCCGTGGCTGTTTTCCTGTTTTCTTGTACTGTTACTTTTTGTCTGAACTCCATGTCACACTCTTGAATTTGCTTTCATCATTCCTTTTTTTAAGGGTTACACTTCCCTTCCTTCAAATCACGGCTAACAAAAATCTTCTCTTCCTCCCATGTCAGGTATGTGTGCGATCTTCTTTGCTTTTATGAAATTTTTTTTCTCTCTTACTCCGATGATGTTCACTGACGGATGTACTTAATTAATATCAAATATTACATGAAGAAGCATGAGTACACACATCGAACTTTATCATCTACGTCTCTTCTTTACTATAAATATCTACACCTTGCTCAAGCTTTTACAATGTTTGAACAGTTGTAAATATAAGGAATTGTCTGACAGTTATAAAAATCTTAGTTCTATTCATTAGATATTAGAATATATTGCATGCAGAGTCTGAACTAGCGCACTGAACAACAACGCACCTGAAGTGCGCCCTAAATAATTATTGCAATTCAGATAGACCATCAAGACTTCATAACTATAAATAAAAGAGTACTTAACATTTATATTGGATCATCACTCTCACTTTATTTGAATAACGTACTACAATCGATCTATTTAATTGTCATGTTGAAATATATATTTGTAGTCCTTATAGTCGAGTTCCAAATCATCCCTCCACCATTGCCTGAGTGCATGAGAATAATTGTCAAGCTTACTAGTATTTGTAATCAAACGTCCCGACGGCAACAAATTGGTTGAGTGTTTGTCGACTTTCCAAGGAAACCTATAGAGATTTCGTTTCCCATTGGTGAATATGATACCTGGCTTCATAAGTTTGAATTTTTTTTTATTTTCGAAGTAACCTATGAATCCATTGCATATCAAATCATTTGGATTAACAAAAAGATGTGGAATCCATTCTTGTATATTTTTGAAGTCATTACTATCATCCTCCGCTTTCGTCATCAGTGGTCTAAATAATACACCTGCAATGTTTCTAATGCCCGTAATTACAAAATTAGGCATTCGGAGAATCTTAAAATAAGGTATTCGGAGATTATTTATGTCCTCATTATATTTAGTGAATGGAGGATTGAATAGGAACGATTTCAAGTAGATTCCATTTGTTTCTGCAATGCTCAGACCGACGTAAGTGGCAATCGTAGCACCTAAAGAATGTCCGGCCAACCAGATTTTGTGCCTATTTTCCATCTTTTGATCAATTAACACATCTTTGACCGTTTCGGTTGATGTAGATACGCGATTACAACAAGAAAGTCTCTCAAACAACATTCGCAAATCGTGCCAAATATCATAAGAATCATCTGTGCCTCTTAATGCAATGACATATGCAGGTGTTTCTTCTAGAGACAAGTGACCATTATTTGTTTTGGCCTTCGAATCATCGAATTTGAAAATGACTCCATGGACCTTAGATATATGCATGAGGTCCATGTGGATTTCGAAATTGAAGGATTCATACCATAGTTGTGCTAGCTTTTGCTCTTTGCTTCGAACATAGACAGCCTTTACCAGACAAGCCATTACGATTCTTCGATGGTTATCATTTTTCCTAGAGAAACAAAAAACAACAAATTTAGGAATTAATTCAATATCTTCACATGATTTATTTGACAAGAAATATAGGAACCAAGAGAGTGAAGAGAGACAGGTAAATATTAGTCAATATAAAAAACATTTACCAATCAATTGCACGAAAATATCAAGATTTATCGAACATATCAAGATGTTCAGTTGCCATGGATCCTATTTTTTGCACGATAGATGAGTGATTTTAAACACCTATCTATCGTACAAGGATATATAATATATAGCATTTTTACTTAACCATTTAAGACCATTTCCAATTTTGAATTTTCGAGCATGACCAAGCATTTCAATGACTTAGTTATGTGACTATCGACTTTCCAAGAAAACTTCAACTGATTTATTTTCTAATAACTTTTCTCAACTCAACAGTCTAAATCAGAATATATCTATTGCAATTCCTATGGACAGAAATTCAAAACCTTCTCACGTCACATCTCTTTTTCCACTCGGTTTCATTTTTCGAAGATTGAAATTATTGATTTAATCATTTACACTTATTAATTGATTTAGTCATACAATTATCCAGTGACTATTGTCCATAACAATTGTAGATGAGATTTTTGATATTTTGATATTCCTTAATAATTCCAAAAATATATAATCTAAAAAATTACAACCAAGATCGATGTTGTTAAGATAAGAACGTTATTCTAATTTATTATTGTAGTTACATTCACTCACTTTATTTGTACTTACATGAATACCATACTACAGTTGATATACTATATGTTTGTAGTTCTTGTAGTCAAGTTCCAAATCATTCCTCCATCATTGACTGAGTGCGTGAGGAGAATTGTCTGAATGACTAGTATTTGTAATCAAACGTCCCGACTTAATAAATTGGTGGAGTGACTGTCGACATTCCAAGGTACTGTCGTCAGCGGAATACCTTTCTTCATAAGTTTGAAGTGTTCCTGATTTTTGAAGTATGCTATGAATCCCTTGCATATATTATCGTTTGGATTAACAAAGATATTTGGAATCCATAGATGTATGTTTTTTAAGTCGTTTCTACTATCATCCTCCTCTTTCTTCATAAGTGGTGTAAGTATCATATCTTTGAGTTGTCTTATTCCCGCAATTACAACATCAGGTATTGGGTGATTCTCCGTGAACTCGTTAAATATATTAAATGGAGGATTGAATAGGAATGTTTCTAAAACTCTTCCATTGTTTTCGGTGAGGTATAAACCTGTGTAGGTGGCTATGGCAGCACCTAATGAATGACCCCCCAACCAGATTTTCTCAAAATTTTCACCCAACTCTAAGATTAAATCTTTCACTAATTTAACCGTGCTAATTTTCATACTGTGGTAATTATTGTTTAATATGGGTCGTGGATCTAGCCGTACGTCATAAGATTATTCTGTTCCTTTCAATGCGACAACATATATCAGAGCTTCTTCCAAAGAACATTGAAGTGTTTGTGCCTTTGAACGGTCGAATTTGAATACAACTCCATAGACATTAGAATTATGAAAAAGGGTCCTATGATGATTGAAATGAAAGGATTCATACCACGGTTTTGCAAGTTTTTGTTTGTCTCCAGATAAATAATCGTCCCTTCGAATATAGGAAGCTTGAACTAGAAAAGCCATTACAATCCTTCGATGCTCTTCGATTTTCCTAGAATAAAGAATAAATTTGGTTAATAGAAAAATAACACAGATTTTAATATTTTCTGGATAAGTATATGTTTACCAATCTATCTTCGAATCCTCTATACCGAGAAACTTGGGACCGGATTCATGGAACTTTCGAGGATGATTTTTGTTGGAGCCAGAGCCTTCTTCCATCATTCTCTTTTTTTAAGATGATTTTTTACGGCCCGTATCAGCTACGACAGGTTCGCATGTGAACTTCGTCTGATCTGGGCCGTGGAAAATAAATAAACGAAATCAACAGTTGTCAAAAATGACTTTCGTCTTTTGGTAAGTTTGGCAAACAGGTAGAACCGGGTGAATAAATTTAAAACCTGCTACCATTTTCATGTAGAGTAGGAATGATAGTCTTAATAGCTTTACGAGTGTCATGTCATCCATCTAGATATCCCATCAACCACATTTTAAAGCATTGACAGTAAAAAATCGAAAAACTCAACAATTTTTCAAAATTTCACCGCTCACTGCCAAAGGATTTTTTTTCTCCCAAACCCTAGTCGAACCGTTCCATCCTTCCATCAGACGCGGCCATTGAAGAAGGTATGATAGAAAAATTTATCTATTTAAACCATTGCCTCCTTCCATCCGATGGGTTCCGTTGCCACTCTGTTTTAACAGTTTCATGGACGAAACAGGGTGTTGGGTATTAGTGAGGGTTTAGTTTTTTGCTTTTTCATAGTACAAGGTACGTTCTTTAGATAGATGTATATGGGTGAGGTTAGGATTCAACTTCTATTAAAATAGATGTTCTGACCACGTGAGAAATTCTGTGTATTGGTTCGATTGAATTTTTTTTGTGAATGAGCAGATTTGGGCGTTTGGTTTGAAAGTGTGTTGAAGAAACAGAGTTGTATTTTTAATTGTGTCAAGGCGTGTTTTTCTCCCACAAATGAAAGTATGTTTTACTTACATTTAACAGCTATTGAATGTATCATTTGTTCATTGCATTTTGTCATATATGTATTAGACAATCATATTTGTTAAGTTTTTAGTAATTTTCTAAAATATTAAAACAGTGTTAGGTGTTGATTAGTAATTTTTTGACTATCGACATTGTTTTGTGTTGGTTAAACCCAAGTTGTGAGGAAGAAGGTGATAAGGTACGTTATGTTGTTTTTTTATGTAAATTTCAAATAAATTATTTTTAGCAACACAACAAAAATATATTTTGGATATATGTGTTGAAGTCATCACTGTTTGTTGGTTTCGTGTTATGTATTTTTAGGTTTCATTCATCAAGTGTGTTTTTTGGACAGAGTAAAGGTTAATACTGTTTTACAAATTTTTCCATTGTTATATACTCTGCTATATACTCTGTTCTGATCTTTTTATTTGGTTGTATTTTAGGAAGAAGTTTTTTTGGACAGAGTAAAGGTACATTGTCTTCAATTTTTTTAGCCATTACATGTTCAATTCGTCATACATTTGATTTTTCGTACATGTATTAGACAATCGAATTTGTTTAGTTTTCAGTGATTTACTAAATTTTTTAAACAAAAAGAAATGTCTACGTTCACCGATTCTAGTGATCTCCGATCGTCTCAAATTCAATTAACACAACCAAGAAGAGACGAAATCGAGGATGACGACGGTTTAAAATTATTTCTTAAAATTTAATTTTTGGGAAGATATAAAATTGTCAAATGCTGTAACAACATGCTTTGACTATGAATGAAAGCATTAATAATTGAATTTGTTTTTTAGGGGACATTGACATTGAATTCACCATAGCAGACGTTGATAGTTTGTTATCCGATATCAATTCTGATTTTCTAACAATGCCTTCTGAGAATCGAAAGCGTAAATGTAAGCAATGCATTAGTTATCAAATAATTGATTTATTAAATTTTTTATACTACATTAATATTTGAAATTATTGATTTTAATGATATCAGCAAAGGAGATACAATCTGAGGGGCTGAAAAAGAAGAAGGAAGATAAAACATTATTTAACAGCACAAGTGTAGGTTCAAGCATGTGCAAGGATAAGGCTCACACTAGTAATGCTGCTTCACTGGGGGTGAAGGCTAAAAGGGAAAGGACTGAGGATAATCTGCATATCAGTAAGTATTTTTAAGTCAAATTATTTAAGCAATTTGAATCAGTATTAAGAAGTATCTATTACTTTCAGTAAATAACCTGATCAGACATCGATCCGGTATCCCAACATATGTCGATGCTGTCCGCAAGGGTAAAATGAAATTCACCAGATCGATAGTGCTGAAAATGAAAGAAACCTGCTTTGGACAATTCTTTGGGATGTTCGATTTCCCGATAAAGTCCAGACTTTTGGATGATTTAGTAGGGGCATATGTGGGAAACTACTGTTTCCAGATCAAAGGCAAAAGAATAGAGGTGTCTGTCAAAGAAATTGGTGATATACTGGGGTTCCGTGTTCTGGACTACCTATCAACATGAAGGCTAAGGCTAAACCTTCTAGTGAATGGGCCAATAGGTATCCATCTTTAGATCTGGATCTGAAGAGAGATGTGGTAGGGAATACAATTTGTTCGATTTTGGATAAGAAGAAGGAAATGGATGATGAAGATGAGGATGATGTAGTTAGACTGTGGATAATATATTTATTTATAACAATTTTAGGATGTAAAAATAGCTATAGGATTGGAAAGAAAATATTGGATTATGTTGATAATTTAGGTTTCAAGTAGAACTGGGCAGCCTATATCAGGGATGTTCTGTTTCTTAAAATGGAAACATGTCGTAATAGTGTCCTCCATCGGCGAGTGACAAATTGTGGATCGAAAGAGTATTTGGATAGATGTATCCTTGTGCTGATGGTATGTAATTCTTTTACATAATATACTGAATTACTATATATTTTTGTTTTAATAATTGATGTTCATTAGGTATGGTTGTACAAACACACCATGATTGCCAAACCTGGCGACGTCTACGTCGATTTTGATCCTTACTTCAAGAAATGGGGCGGTGAGGTTATTCTACTAAGGCCAACATTGGCTGACTTGAGGCTCTGTGAGGTAAACTAGTATTCTATTAGTGTATCTTAGTTAGGTAGTAATGCTAATAATTTTGGTATAGGTTTTCACAAATGACATTCCCTTGAACAAATGAATGTCACTAATGAATGAGATGGACGCTGAGTCCTCAAAAGAAGAAAATGACAATTCGGATGCTGGTCATGATAATTCAGAATCGAGGGAAAAAACTGATTCAAGCGATTCAAATGAACAGAAGAAGAGGAAGAAAATGATTGCACAGGGGAAGAAACCAGTGGTGGAAGAGAAGAACCAGAAAAATAAGAAGAATAATGCTGCTAAATTATTGAGGGATGCTATTAGCAGTATTGATAAAGAACGACCAAGGGTATTGGTGAAGAAGAAATCAAGCAAGAAAAAGAAAGATTTGCAATCTCCAGTACGTCGAAGTTCTAGACTATCGAGCGGTAAATCGGATAGTACTAGTACTTTAAAAACGGCGGACAAATATGTCGAAAAATTCAGAATAGCAAGAAAAAGTAAGAAAGTTCAATTCAACACTGAAAAATCAGTTGAAAACGAAGGTAAATTTTTTTCTTCTGAATTTCAAATGGATGATTACAAGAGTATTCTGTTTAGAGTGAAATATTTGTAATTTGTTGGTGCAAGTCTAGAAAAAATTGTTGAGAAAAAGACTTCAGATGATGGGAAAGAAGAAAAAGATGATGCCAATGAAGAAGCATATGAGATTAAATCAAGTGATGATGTACAAAATGCTGCTAGTCCTAATGGTATACAAAATGCAGATTATGTACATAATGCTGATGATGTAAATAATGAAGATGATGTACATAATGAAGATGGTGGTAATGACGAAGATGAAACTAATGATTCTGTGAAAAACAATGAGGTAGATGCAGAAGAATATCCTGAAGAAGGTCGAGAGAATATTAAGGATTCTTCAAAGACGGTTCTGGATGATGTTGAGAGGCAATGCGTTGATGATGATACAAAGACTATGAATGTTACTACTGTGATAGTTGATGCTGCTATAGTTGAGGCTAATGAGGCAAAACAATATGTTAATGATAATTTAGAACAAGTAAATAATAAATTATTTATAATAATGTAAGGCAGGAGGAAGTAACAGTCGAGGATGAACATAAGACGGACGATGCGAAGGCCGACGAGAAGGTCGTTCAAGCTGTTGAAATAGTTAACTCAGGTTTATAATTATGTATTAAGTGTTATTTCGTCTAGACATAATGATAATTATTGATGATATTAATTAGTAGTTGAAATCTAATTTACAGGATCACGATCTTTAGATGCGGATAAATCAAATGATGTAATTAAAGATGTAAATTTTGTGGCAGCTGGAATTGATGGTAATTAATGAAATTGTTGAATTTTATTAATTTTTTGAATAATTATGAATAGTACGATATTGAGTAAAGTCAAACCTAATGCTATTATTTATAATGCAGATGATTCTGGAGTGAAGGCTAATAATGATAATAATGGTTCGAATGCTGCAATGAATGAAAACTTTACTCCACCGTCTTTCAGTCTAGGATTATTTGGATCACAGACTCCATCTGAGGGAGTACCGATAAATTTTGAGGTATTGAAGGTACCATCTAAGCCTCTTAAGATAATTTCTAAGTCAATTAATGTACATCCTGAGGATGCTAAGGTAAGTACTGAGGCAGTTAAGGATAAATCTGAGGAGGTCGTGGTTATTTGTGAGGGTGGCCATGTAACCTATGAGGCCAATGTGGAGACGAAGTCAATGTCATCCTATGTGGGCAAAGGAAAAGGATGTACTGATTACCCAACACTTATAAAGGTAAAAGAAGAACTACATGAAGCTTGGGAACTAAAAATCAAGGACAACGTGCAAAAACTTGGTGACCCGAAAGCAAGTTCGTCTAAGAAGGTGGATTTTACAGTAGAAGGTATGGTAATAATTTTTTTGTTAATTACACTTATTTTCAAAGCCTAAACTAATCGATTCTTCTGCCATTATCATGTAGATAATCCAAGCACAACTGGGGCAAACAAATCAATTAGTAAGACTTATGGAAAAGGTAAGAAGATGAAAATAATGACCAAAAAGAGTCCGAGGAAGTAGATAAATGATTATGTTTTATCCTATTTATGAAAAATATTTTTTTATTAACAACATTTGATTTAAAGTTATTTTCTCAAAACAAACATCAACCAATGTATTTTTCAACATCTTTCGATATGATAATCAACTATTGAATAGTTTTTATGAAATGTGAGTCTGTTTGACATAGTGTAAAGTACTTAGTGAACGACTAAATGCTATAATATGAATAGAAAATGCTGGGATACGATATAGTAATGGTAAGTTAAATTTTGAATTATTTTGGAAACATTGCTACTTGGTCAATTACTTTCTAATAACATATTTCCACAGATCTTCGCGATTTCGTAAAATTACCAACTTATCTATCATCACAAGAAGATCATGCATTCTTGCTGATAAAGCTGAAAAAGTTAAATTATTTTTAGAGAAGATGAGGGACCTTAATAAAGGCGACAACATCTTGAAAAGGAGTAGGGAATGGAATGCCAGAGAGAGAGGCTAAGGAAACTGAGACAACACCTATAAAAAAAATTGTTACTACTATCATAGACAGCGACGACGACCTAGACAATGTCCCAATTTCATCTAGACAACATGTCCAGCCTGTTAGACAGAAACCAAGCTTGGTGAGACATGCCTGATTACGGCAGTCACTCCCAGCAACGCCTTTCAACAAGGACTAGGGTTCCGTCGCTTTGGCCGGACCCCCGGAGAGCTCCCACGGTGCGGAACAAGTTCATCGTCCAAATCGCCGAGTTAGCCCGTAAGTCACGATTGGACTACCAAGTCGCCGACTTTAGGGATAAGTCGCCGAGTTAGGGCCAAGATCGGCAGTATGGTAGACTGCACATCTCGCCCCTGGAAACTCGGCGAGTTAGCCCTAAATAGGCGATTTACATACCTGAATCGCCGACTTACGACCGTTACTAGCCGCCAGCCAATATCATAAATGCTCCCATATATGGCAATAGGCGCGATGTCCACCTTTGATTGCGCCCTCCGAGACCCTATAAAAAGGGTCCCAAGGGGACACTCAAAGGTACAACACAAGTTCCACTCTCACCAGAGCATCACTAAGAAACTTGGCGACTCTCACTAGAATCGCCTAGTTTCTACTTGCAGGTATTTGACGTAGAGCGCGCGTCGTGGACTCCAGAGCCTCCGGCATCACCTCGCACCACCGCGAGCCCTGGTAGCAGATTCAGTGCTTCATCAGCTGGCGCCGTCTGTGGGACTACCGAACCACCGATATCCCGTCGTAATCGCGATTTTTTTTGCAAAATCCGGTTTGAGCTCTCCTAGATGGTTCGCGGAGTTTGTGAAATAAGTCGCCGAGTTAGATCGACAGCCGATTCTCGATCCTGATCCGATTTATCCTTAAATCGCCGACTTATCCTTGAGAATCGCTCGATCTAGAATATCGTCTGCTAGCTAAGAGTTCTGTCCACGACTCTGTTCAAAAAACACCTCAAAATCTAAAGTTGGCGATTTAGCTCCCTAAATCGCCGACTTATTTTTTGTTTTTTCGAACAAGCTCAGTCAGGTCACCTTCCCGCTTTGGTACTTCTCCGCTTTTGTCTTCATGGCAATCATCGAAAAACAAAAGCACCCTTACGCCACAAGAAGTAAGGGTAAAATGCCAGCAACTGAGCTGGAGCAAGGCGAGCAATCCCGACGAAAGGGACCTAGCAATGCTCAACCTGATCAAACAAACTCGGTTCCTCCACACATCGAGGAACACATAGTGCCCAAGGCTCCACCCATCTTGGAAGAAAAGTTGTTCAGTTTTATGGACAACATAGAAAGAAGGATGACTAACCTCGAGCAAGCGAGGAGTCAAAGGAGCACCACCATCCGTGAAAAAGTGGATGAATCTGGGTCCATCTACTCTCCATCTGCGGAGAAAACTAAACAGAGTTCTGATGAAGCACTGAATCTGCTACCAGGGCTCGCGGTGGTGCGAGGTTGATGCCGGAGGCTTTGGAGTCCACGACGCACGCTCTACGTCAAATACCTGCAAGTGGAAACTAGGCGATTCTAATGAGACTCGCCGAGTTTCGTAGTGTAGTGCTCTGGTGTGAGAGTGGAACTTGAATCGTGCCTTTAAGTGTCCCCTTGGGACCCCTTTTATAGGGTCTCGGAGGGCGCACTCATCGGCGGAGATCGCGCCTATGGTCATATATGGTAACATTTATGACGTTGGCTGCCGCCGAGTAACGGTCGTAAGTCGCCGATTCAGGTATGGAAGTCGCCTAGTTAAGGGCTAACTCGACGAGTTTCTAGGGCCAAGATGTACAGTCTACCATACTGCCGATCTTGCCTTAACTCGGCGAGTTATCCTGTATGTCGGCGACTTGGTAGTCCAATCGGGCGACTTTACGGGCTAACTCGGCGATCTGGACGATGAACGTGTTCCGCACCGTGGGAGCTCTCCGGGGGTCCTGCCATAGCGACGGAGCCCAAGTTCTTGTTGAGAGGCGTTGATGGGTAGTGACTGGTGTAATCAGGCATGTCTCACCAAGTTCCTGTCTTAAAACCGGACCCAGTAAGAGTCGCTCCGAAAGGACTCTTACCACTCGGTTTGTAGAGGATCTTCGTCGGAAACTGGACACCGACCCAGCTGTCGGCAATCCGCACGAGATCCTAAGGATCAAAAGTGCTCCTCTTCGCGAGGACCTTTTAAGGGGATCTTTCCCACCTACCTGACGGGTACCCAGGATTGAAGCGTATGACGGTTCAAGTGATCCACAAGATCACGTGAACCTCTACCTTAACATCCTGGACTTCATTGAGGTCGGGAAGCTCTGGCGAAGATGGGTCGGCCTGACCTGGACTTCATTGAGGTAGGGAATCGCCTCGCCTCTCAACCGCCGGAGGGCATGGTCGCCCTTTACACCAATTACGCCGAGGCCGGTCTGACTCTCCCTCTCCCTTCTCTCGTAGCCAAAGCTGTGCGGTTCTATGGCATCTCCCTCTCCCAGTTCCCCCCGACCGTCATCGATCGTTTGATGACGTTCTCGTTACTCTGCCGCCGGGCCGGCATCAAGGCTTCCGTGTCGGTCTTCCTTATCTGGTTTTCAATGACGTCGGACCCTAACCGCCTGCTGGTCGCGCAGAGGTTGGGCAACGCACTTTTTGATCAGTTGGTCGACCGATCTCATCACTGGCGCGATCGTTTTTTCTTTGTCTCTTTGGATGCTCTCGACCCGTTCGACCTGGAGAGCCCGCCGCCCTCTCGTTGGGCGCTTTTGACGCAGGTGAAGAGCCGAACCGCTGCCCCTAGTTGCTCGCAGTTGCAGCCTCAGGCGCTGAACGCGCAAGACGTTTTGGTCAACATCTATCGCCGCGAGGCCGTCAATGCTCGGACGTTGGCTCAGTCTTGGAGCTACGATGAGCACACGACTCTGCCCATCAAGGTGGACTACACCCGGGACGGTTCGCCCAAACGCTCGCACAAGAAGCGGTCGCACGATGCTATCCAGTTCGACCTGCCTTCGCCCCCACCCCGACGCCCCGAGGACGAGCCCAAGGTTGAGGTCGACTCTGCTCTTGACGATACCCGGGCCGAGAAGAGGCGAAGGAGAAAGTTTCGAGCTGAGAAAAGAAAAATTGAGGCTGCTGCCGAGGAGGAAGTTGAGGTCGAAATATTGTCTTCCCCGCTCCCGGTTTCTTCCGACTGCCTGTCCGCCGATTCGTGGCTTTTCTTCGGAAAGATGGGATGGATCCTGACCTTTTCCGCACGTTTGTGAAGAGCTGCGACCATTCGGCCGAGTTTGTCGCCGTCGTCGACCCTGAGTCCTCCCTGCCCCGCCTTGGCGGGATCTTTAAGAAAAAAACTCTCTTCCATCGACTCCTGGTTGCGGACGAAAGACGAGTACATGCGGCTGCTTGATCGCGCCCCCTGGGATATCGACCACGACCTGAACCACCAGATGCTTTAGCTTTCGGTTCTTACCAAGGTTCGCTTGCAGCAGGGCCTCCGCCAAGACGAAGAGGTCCAACGTATGCGCGTCGAGCTTGCTGAAGAAAAAGCACAGCTGGACGTCGTCGTGCGGGAACGGGACGTCATCGTGCGTGAGCGGGATGAGCTGGTTGCGGAGATTTCTAAAGCGGCTGAGGAGGAGAAGAACCATACCGTCGCCGCCCGAGCTTCTCTTGACGCCGCCGTGGCTGCTGCCCAGGACGAATTTGTGGGGTCCTTCATGCCTACCTTCGAGGCCCGTCTGGGGGATTTGAAGTTGGAAAACGCCGACATACTGAAGGACACGAAACGCGCCGGCTTCTGGAAAGGCTACCTGCACGGGCGTAAGATGTGCGAGCTCATTCACCCCCCCTCGCCAGCCTTGTCGTGCCCGGAGCCTTCGCGATTGGGAGAATTGGGAGGAAACGGGCGTCCCCCACTACCAGCCCCCTCTGGACATGAATGACAGCGAGGAGAAAGATCTTGAGGTCGACTTCCCTAAGTATACGGAACCTGCTTTTGATTAATGTATTGTTTGGTTCGTTCGGTCCTGTCCTGTTTTGTTTTTTTGTTGTTGTTTTGAACGTACCGTGACACTTAGTATTTCTTCATTAATTTTGGATGCTTTCTTACTCTTCCTCTTGTCTTTCTCCATGTTCTCCTTTTGCTGTCTTCACTTGTTGCGTGCATCCCTTTGAGGGGGAGGCCTGGGCCGTCCGGGTGCCCCCACGCGGAACCTCGGCTGGCCTTTTCAGCGAGCCCCCTTTGCTTTCGTTCTCTCGTTCCCACCTCGCCCATGTCGCGGGGGATCGGGCGTCGCCCTCCCCCCTTTTCGACACTTAAAGTTATTTTTCCCGCAATGTATTGCTTTCGCGTTCTTACTTATTGCGCGCTTTCCCCTTCGAGGGGGCGGCCTGGGCCGTTCGAACGTTCCCGCGTGGTCTTTCGACCTTGGGAACCTTCTGCTGGCCTTTTCGACGGGCTCCCTCCTTCTTTTCTAAGTCTGGGGGTCGGCTGTCTTCCGATTAATGGGGGCACTCCTGGTGCATTTCATTAGGCATCGCGTGCCGTGGTCGGGTGGCCTGACATTACATATGAAGGAAAGAAAAACACCGACACTGAAATAAAGGTAGGATTTGCGTGATGCCCTGGCCTTCACCGCCAATACTTTTCGAGGTTGTCGGCGTGCCAATTCCTTTCTATTTCTTGCCCGTCCTCGTACCCTAGGTGGAAGATACCCGGGTGAATCTCGTCCATGATAACGTACGGGCCTTCTCATCTTGCCGACAACTTCCTTTTCATCTGGTCCACCCCCGTTACCTTGGCGTTTCTCAGTACGAGGTCGCCCGGTGCCAAGTTCTTCTCGGCCATTCTTTCGTTGTGGTACCTTGCCACCTGATGAAGCACTGAATCTGCTACCAGGGTTCGCGGTGATGCGAGGTGATGCCGGAGGCTCTAGAGTCCACGACGCGCGCTCTACGTCAAATACCTGCAAGTGGAAACTAGGCGATTCTAGTGAGACTCGCCGAGTTTCGTAGTGATGCTCTGGTGAGAGTGGAACTTGTGTTGTGCTTTTTATAGGGTCTCAGAGGGCGCAATCAAAGGCGGACATCGCGCCTATGGTCATATATGGTAACATTTATGATGTTGGCTGGCGGCGAGTAACGGTCGTAAGTCGGCGATTCAGGTATGAAAGTCGCCTAGTTAGGGCTAACTCGCCGAGTTTCCAGGGGCAAGATGTACAGTCTACCGTACTGCCGATCTTGGCCCTAACTCGGCGACTTATCCCTAATGTCGGTGACTTGGTAGTCCAACCGGCGACTTACGGGCTAACTCGGCGATCTGGACGATGAACGTGTTCCGCACCGTGGGAGCTCTCCGGGGGTCCGGCCAAAGCGACGGAACCCTAGTCCTTGTTGAAAGGCGTTGTTGGGAGTGACTGCCGTAATCAAGCATGTCTCACCAATACTCCCCCCTGAAGAGAGCACAAGAAACATGCGTGTATCGCCAGTACCCCCCCAACCAAGGTTCAGTGTGTGATCCGCACCAAGGCCGAAACGACAAGATGAGATCGAATCATTCCGCCCACAGTGACGTACTGATTCCGTATCCATTAAGGCCTAAGCAACAAAAATGGATTGACTCTGTAGGGTCGAACTGACAGAATCGAGTTCCAGGTCAACGGAAACTCCCTATTTATAGTCTAACCCTGATCAAGGGCGACTGCATTGTGTTTATCAAGGCCGAAGCGACAAGATTAATTCCGGCCGAAGTGACGGAATCTGATTCAGGCCGAAGCGACAGAATCGGGTTCTAGCTGAAGGGATAGAACCGAGTTCTAGACGAAGCGATAGAACCGAGTTCTAGCCGAAGCGATAGAACTAATGTTTATAGTCCACCCTGATCAAAAGCGACTTAATGTCCGCAACGACGGTTACCCCTTCAAGGCTTAAAGCGACAAGATGGGTTGAGATCATTAAGACCAAAGCGACAGAATGATCTCTAGTCTATCAAGGCAAAAGCGACAAGATAGATTGACTCACTATCAGAGTTTGATTCTGGCCGAAACGACAGAATAATACCTGCAAAAAAGAAAACGTTCTGGCCGAAGCGATAGAATAATACCTGCAAAAAAGAAAACATCCTGCAAAACAACTAGATCAGTCTAAAACGCATATTATTATTGACCAATTTAACTTACCATGCGATTTTACCTCTCGTGATATTCTCCTTTTGCTCGAACCAATACTTGGTAAATCTGGCCGAAGCGACAGATTTACCGTGCTCACATTTGACGACTTCCGGCCAGAGCGACAGAAGTGTCGGGAGAACTTGTGATACTCCCCCTTAAAATATGACGATTTCTGGCCGGAGCGACAGAAATGTCGGGAGAGCTTGTGATACTCCCCCTCGAAATTTGACGACTTCCGGCCAGAGCGACAAAAGTGTCGGGAGAGCTTGTGATACTCCCCCTCAAATTTGACGACTTCCGATCAGAGCGACAGAAGTGTCAGGAGAGCTTGTGATACTCCCCCTTGAAATATGACGATTTCTGACCGGAGCGACAGAAATATCGGGAGAGCTTGTGATACTCCCCCTCGAAATTTGACAATTTCCGGCCGGAGTGACAGAAATGTCGGGAGAGCTTATGATACTCCCTCTCGAAATTTGACAATTTCTGGCCGGAGCGACAGAAATGTCGGGAGAGCTTGTGGTACTCTCCTCTTATTGCTGAAGGGAGCTTGTGATTCTCCCCCCCTAAGATACTATGTGATATCCTAAGTCGGCGACTTAACGTATTAACTCGGCGACTTAGCATCGGGGTTGTTCTATGAGCAACTTAGAGGTTTGCTGAAGAGAGCTTGTGATACTACCCCCCTAAGACACAATGTGAGATCCTAAGTCGGTGACTTAATGTATTAACTCGGCGACTTAGTATCGGGGTTGTTCTGTGAGAAACCTGGAGGTTTGCTGACCTAGATCGGCGACTTTCTTATAAACTCGGCGACTCTTAATATGAGCTGGCGGATTTCTTAGAAAATCCTTGGGATCTTGGGAAATATTTGCAAATTTTCCAAATATGGAAGTTCCTCCTTCGTATCCCGTGATTTTTGCCCAAACTCGGCGAGTTTGCAGGAAACTCGCCGAATTTTGTAGATTTGGGAATCAATTAGCGATTTTCCTTCGCGTAATTTCTGGATTTTCCGAGGGATTTTTGCAATTTGTCCAGGGTCTATAAATAGCGAATCGATTATTTTAATTCGCACATCACTTTTCCCAAATCACCTAAACCCTAATCCTTCGCTAAGTCGCCGAGTCGCTTCCTATCTCGCCGACAAGCATTACAATCACCAGTACTCATCACTAAGTCGGCGACTTTGTCCCTATATCGCCGACATATGGCAGACCAACCGTCGCTTCCCCAACTCACCATGTCGGAGACCGAAGCTCTGGTCGCCGACATTTTGAACACCGACATAGATGAGAGCTTAGCGGTGGTGCTCAACACCGTCGAGTCTCCGATCCCCTCGCCTGCGCGAGGTGGGTCGGAGATTCCGGCTGTCGATGCACCGTCAAACGCTAAGTATTATGCTACAGCCCGCGAGTTACTCAGGCTCACTCCCGAACACTCGTCGAGTTCTAACAAGAAGTCAGCGAGTTTGGGATGTGACTCTATGGCTCTGGTCGTAGAAGAGCCTTCTGTTGAAGTGGGTGAGATTCTCCCGACTCTTGCTCTTAAGTCGGCGAGTCCCCTTGGGAAGTCGCCGGCTAAGGGCAAGGGGGGTGTCCCCATCTTCAAGAGGCCTCGCCGGGTTATTAAACTGGGACCGACGAGTTCTACTCAAGCATCGGCGAGTTTGGAACCTAAATCGCCGACATTGCTCCAAAACTCGGGGGCTGATGTTGAAGAAATTGTGCCCCTTCAAGTGGTGGCACCTGAGGGGTTGACTGATCTGGGAAAGAGGCCGATTACTGAATCTGAGAGGCCTAGTAAGAAAAGAAAGAGGAAACACCCTAAGCACGCGAAGAACTCGTCTCGCGAGGGTAGTACCCCCATTCCTCCTACTTATGGGATGGGGGGTAGAGGAAAGACGCATTTCCCCTCCGCGGAGGGTGTACGGGTTCCTGAGCCCTTTGACTATGATCAGGAACTGGAGCTGGACCGCGTCCAGAGCCAACGCCGCCCTGATCCAGCTGAGGGATCACAGACACCTCCTCCTCCCACGGAAGTGGACAAGGATGGATACCATATTAACCTCCCATTCTATGAGGGAGTGGAGAACCACACCGGCTATGCTCATTGTGAAACCTTGCCGGGTGGTGAAATTAGGCTGCTACCCCTGAGCGACACGAGTGAGGGGTCTTTTGAAGAAGTTTCTCTGAATGCACCTCTTGTGCCGTAGACTGAGACTGCGCATCCGTTTTCTTTTACATCTGCGCTTGAAGCCCGAGAAATTCTGCGCGGGATACACATTTCTGGGTACTTGCGATTCTGGGGGTCGCAATATCAACCCGCGAACTTTCCTCCTGCGGGGTTCCAAGTCATTCCCCGACTCTACTTCAGACACTTCTCCATGCTGCCCATCCCCGCATTGATGAGCGAAGTGGTTACTACAAGGGGGCGTGTCGCTGTCACAGATGCAGGCAGCGTTTTTTGTATATTTGAGAGGGTTCTCCAACATCTGTTGGAGTCTAAATATCCCTGCAACCGCTGCCTTGTTTTTCTGGTTTTTTAAGTTTGTCAAGGCTCCCGCTTCCGAATCTGGTCGGTTGGGGTTGGCGAAGCGGTTCAGCGGGCGTGAACTGATTGTAGAACTCCCCACTAACTATGGGCCGCAGTGGAAGAGTGAGTTCTTTTTTATAGACTTGATGTTCGTACGCGGAAGTCGAGAGAACTGGGCCAATGCTCGCCGCGTACATCTGGATATTCTTGCGCTCTGAGCAAGACGGAATTGAAGCATGTGAAGAAGATCTCTTCAGCTCTTGCTTCTTTCCAATGTGGTCAAGGACTTCCTTTCGCTTTGTGTCAGCGTGAGGATTTCACCTTTTCTGATGTGACACACTACATGAGGTCGGAAGACCCTTCTGGAAATCCAATCAAGAAGAAGAAGGGTGCATATCTCTACCATGAAGCGGTGCTTCCTCATTTGGCTGTGAGATTGCGCGGTGCCAAATTGATTCGGATGAGGAAGGCCGAAGGATCTGGTCCTCGTGGCACCTTTGAGACTGGGTCAAGCTCGAGGTCGGTACCAGAGTTTGCCCCCTTCCGTACTAACTTTGACTATCCGGGTCTGTTTGCCGATGAAGGGGTGCGAGCTAAGGCTACCCAGCTACTTCTGACGAAGCCTGGGAATTCGATACGCGAGGAGCTCACTAAAGCTCTATCTGTTGTAAGTGACTTAAACTCGCTTTCTAACTTATGTATTTTCGTGCTAATTTTTTTTTTTTTTTTTTTGTAGGTTGCGTATCTATCGAATGCTGCTCTTGGGATGCAGTCATGCAATGACACGCTTCGATCCCAACAAGAATATGACAAGCTTGATGACAAGTATCAAGCTGTCTGCAAAGAAGTGTGGTCAATGAGGAAGATCTTCCAAAAGAACAAGAAATTGGAAGAGAAAGCTGTTGAGCATGAGAAGGCGATGATGGCGAAGAATAAAGAGTGTGCCGCACACCGACTTGAGATTTCTACTCTTTGCCAAGAACGTGACTCTCTAAGAGAATCTGAATCGCGTCTCACTGCTGCCCTGAAAGAGATTGAAGAATTGAAGACGCGGCTAAGTGCGGAGGTTGGCAACGCAATGGTTTTTGAATCACAAATTCAGAAACTTCAAGTAGAACTTTCTGAGTCCGCCTCTGAGCGAAAGGATCTGAACGACCGCTTCTCACAATCCACGGAGGAGTTGCGAAAGATGAGGGAAGAACTAGATACTTCTTCCGAAAAAGTGAAGGACTTGGAGTTTGAAGTAGATGGTCAATCTGACCAACTTCAAGACTTAAACTTTTTTGGTCCTCGTGTGTTTCCAAGTTTGCCCGTCGACTTTATGACTGATATAATGGCGTGGTTAGAAGAACATCCCGAGGTGCAGTTGGAGCACAAAGAAGCTCTAGATAAGATAAAGAGCGATGTTCGAGATGCGAGGAAAGAAGAAGACTAGGACTTCTTGTAATTGATTTTGTAGTGAATTTTTGTAATCAATTTATTAATCAATGAACTATTTTCTTTGTTAATTTTTTGTATAAATATTTTAGGGTTGTAACTTAGGCTTAAAACTAAATTCACAAATCGTAACTTAGCCACTCTGGACGTAAGTTAGATTCTGCTAACTCTACTTAGCCACTTAGGGCGTAAGCTTGGTCGTACGAATCGTAGTTTAGTTGCTAGTTGATGAAGCACGAAATCTGCTACCAGTAGGCTCGCGGGGTTATGAGGAGGGCCGGAGGCTTTGGAGTCCACGACGTGCGCTCTACGTCAAATACCTGCACAAGTGGAGGGGAGTCGGCGACTCGGGCTCCTTTGTTCTCTGGTGTGGAGTGTTGTGAGTCAAGGTGACATGTGAATGGAGGACACCTCTAGGACCCCTTTTATAGGGTCCTGGAGGCGTTTCCATTCAATAGAGTGGGGCCAATCCCATTATGGTACCCTATTGAAAGGCGCCATAATGGTGTGGGCCCGTCCAAGTAACGGCTGGGAATCGCCTACTCAGGTGTGGGAATCGCCTACTCTTTGTGGGAATCGCCTACTCAGGGGGAATGGGCTAGTCCTCACTGGAATCGGCTACTCCCCACTGGAATCGGCTACTCCCATATTTTGACTTGAGGACTTTGACGTAGACAGACACTTGCTCTGCACCGTGGATGCCTTCCGGGCAATGACTTCATTTGGTTCTGACGATGTGGTTGTGCCCTCTGTTCCAGTATTTTCGAGTGTGACGTGTTATTGGGAGTCAAGCATCGGCAATTCTTGGGATATTTGTTTTTGAATAAAATTTTCTTTCTTGCCTGATGAATTTTTACATAATTCTTTATTTAACGAGAACTCCATTTCTTCGAATGTAACGTCTCTAGAAGAAAATATTCGGTGAGAAATTGGTTCAAGACAGAGATAGCAGTCTTGGCTCATTGAGTAACCGATGAAGATGCATGGCTTTGACTTTATATCTAATTTATTTTCTCTGTAAGGTCGGAGGCACGGATGACAACGACTACCGAAGACTCTCAATTTCTTGCAGTCGGGTGTTTTGCCGAGTAGAGCTTGAAGTGGAGATTTTCCTTGAAGTAGCAGAGTTGGGTTTCTGTTGTACAAATAGAATGCTGTGAGAACCGCAAAATCCCACATAGCGTTGGGGAGCTTTGCTTGATTGATCATTGCAATGGTTGTGTCAATTAAATGCATGTGCCTTCGTTCTACATGACCCATTTGTTGGTGAGAATAAGGCGCGGACTATCGATGTTGAATTCCGAGATCTGCCATCCTCAAACCTAACTTTCGAAATTCTAACGCATTGTCCGTTTGTACTGCTAGAATCTTCTTGTTGCACTGTCGTTCTGCCCAAAGTCGAAAATTTTCAAATATTTTGTAAATATCTGATTTTCTTATCATTGGATACACCCAATTGTAATTTGTTGCGGCGTCAACAAAATTAACGTAATATGAGTATCCTTCATGAGAGACGACGGGTGCGGGTCCCCAAATATCAGAGTAAATCAACGATAGTGGTTCGTATTTGGTATGTTGAGACGGGTGTGGGGAGGCGTGAGACTTTCCGGCTGAACATGAAACACAAAATGATTTATTCTCTGAAGTTGTTTTTATTAGTCCTTGATGAATGAGTAAAGACATGTATTTAGAGTTTAAATGTCCTAGACGAGAATGCCATAAAAGATGAGATAGTTTCTCGCAACTCAACGCAGCCCCGGTGTGATTCATGCTCAGTGGTAGCTCGTATAGTCCTCCACGTGCCCGTCCCTCCAGCAATACGTGATCAGTAGTTGTATCCTTGATTTAAACTTTCTGTGCATCAAATAAAACAGAAACTACATTATCATTACACAATCGATTTACCGAAAGCAAGTTACGGGTTGCCGAAGGAACATGCAACATATCGTGTAGCAATAAAGGATTTACTGAGGTCTGAATCATACTTTTACCGGAGTGTAATATTGGTAGGGGAGATCCATCTGCAGTCAGAATACAGTCCTTACCAGAATATGGACGTGGCTTTTGAATGTTTTCTGACGTTGCTGTTATATGTGATGAAGCTTCGGAGTCAGGGTACCAAATGGTGAGAGCTTCGGATGCTTCCGCAATGTTTGCCGAATGAGGGGACGTTTTGTTGCTTCCTTTCGGACCAAACGGCGATAGCTCTCGATTATGTGTTGGTTTAAATTGGGTTATGTTCAAACGATTGTAACAAAATAACGCACTGTGGGATTTTTTGTTGCATATTTGACATTTTATATCCGACACCTTTGTGGTTGATTCTGGTGTAGTCTTTTTATACGCAGCATTAACCGAAACGGTGTTATGATTTATCTTGTTTTCACGACGTATTTCTTGATCCATAAGCATTTCGCACAAGTTGTCGAATGTCATATTTGGTTCCGGTCTTGTTGTTATTGTTGTGACAAATGACTCGTAGTCATCACCCAAAGCTCCCAACGTGATCAAGATTAGCTGCGGATCCTTGACTTGTTCTCCTGTTGCTGCAATTGAGTCCATTAGAATTGAAATTTTGGCAATAAACTCCTCCATTGCCATATTTCCTTTTTTTGATCGTTTGCAGTTGAAACATTAACTGCAACTGCCTTGTTTGCGTGCTGGAGGCGAAAAGTTTCCGTAAGCAAGACCATACTCCGGCGGAGGTCTTATAGGACACCACTTGTGGTAGAATAGTTGGTGAAATTCCTGTCAAAATCCAACTGAGAATCAGTTGATCTTGCTGGAGCGACGTTGGCGTAGTCAGTGTCACCTTTCCCTCGACGTAATCGATCAACCCGAAGCCGCGGAGTATTGTAGAAAATTGAGCCTCCCACGAGTAATAGTTGCTTTTGTCGAGCTGTATACATTTAACGTGTTTCATGACTACCTTCGTCGGAGGAGCAGCGACACCATCTGTCATAGTTGGATTGATTTTAGTGGAAGAATTTGGTTGTGAGACCGACATTTCCGTTACGAAGAGCTGACGAGCGCGGAATGACAAGAATCAATAAAAAACTTTGGAATCTGGAATCTGGCGCAGCCAACAAACACCTCGGAACACGATTGCAAACTGGAAAATGCGATGGAAATCGGGATTGTAGCAGTGGAACGGAAAATACAAACGTAAATTAACACACGAACGGAGAACGCGAATGGATAACGCCAACGGAGAACGAAGATCGTCGTCTGTGAAGAGTGTCGTCCTGTTGCAGCGGAGAACGCGGACTGTCTGGAAGTCAACACTCGAACGGAAAAACACCACGCACCACACGAAACAACACGCGATCTGGAACAATACGGAGAACGAAGATCTGGAAGTCAAGAATGTGATCTGGAACGGAGAACGAAGATCTGGAAAATGAAACCCGATCTAGAACTGAGACGCAATCTGAAACTGAGATGCAATCTGGAACTGAGACGCGATCTAAAAAAGGGGTAGTTGCAGCGATCTGGACAGGAGATGCGATCTTGAACGGAAACGCGAACGGATAATTGCGGAGAACGCGATCTGCAAGTCGCCGTTTGGATGCAAATTCTGTCGTCGAAATGTCGACGATCGTTGCAGCGAACGGGAAACAACACGCAGAAGCGATTTGGAATAGTTGCAGCGGAAAAAGAAGGAAGGAGAGACCAATCATAGAACGCGAATGCACTCCTTATGGTGATGCCTTAGAACGCGAAAATCGCAAGATCGCCATCGCTCTGATACCATGTACAAATTCCATTGATTTGTGTGTGAGAACAAGACTCCTTCAATTGAATCTGAGATGATATTAATGGTTTGCCTTGAAGTGTTATTTAAACACACATGTTATAGCTAATTAACTCCTAACAAACTCTAACGGTTTATTTAATTAGTTAACCACCTCACTAGGTTGGTTCAATACAAGCAACATAATATTTTGTTCTTTTAGTTGCTTAATGATTTTATCATGATTTTCTAGTTTTAATTGTAAACTAGAATTAGTTTCTTTTAACATCATGCGTGTATTTTGTAATTCTTCTTTGTTACTAGATTTAGTTTCATGCATGCATTTTAAAGATCTATATTTTCTTTTAATACCTTGATATTTTTCACTTAAATTTAAATAAGCATCTTCTAAGGAATTAAAATTTAGGCTAAAAAAAAGTTACCTCATTGTCGTTTTCTAGAGCCATGAGACATTTATCTTGTTCAGAGTCACTGTCAGTTTACTGTGCTTGATGAGCTCTTTCCTTTATCAGAGGACAATCTGGCTTGATGTGACCTACCTTGTTACATTTGTACCAGATGGGCTTCTTGTCCTTACTTGATGACTCATTCTCAGATGAGCTCCTTTTTGGATAGCTATTGTGCTCCGATCTTGATTTTTTTTCAGATATGTGATCCTTACCTTTTGAGTGTCTCTTTTTCAAAATGTAGTTTCGGATCTTGTTTATGATCAAAATAAGTTCATCATTTGAGAATTCATTGTCTGATTGACTTTTGAAAGCTGTCCTTTTTCTTCTCAGGTTTCTCTTTTGTCAAAAACCTCAAATTCTCATATTCCATGAGATTTTCACATAAGTTCACAACTGTGAGAGTGTTGATGTGGTGGGCTTTCTAAATGACATTTCTCTTGGAGTAATATTTATTTGAAAGACTGCGCAATATTTTTCTTACTTTATTTTTCTCAGATATAGGTTCTCTAAGGTCACATTACAAAAAAAAGAACCTTGTATGACGGTCTTTAGATGGCGGATATCCACCATCAATAATTCAGTTGTTTTGATGACAGATGTCCGCCATCTATTCTTTTAGTCCGCCGAGGAAAGGTTTGGGCTCGACGGCGGTTCGAATTTATTTTCGATGGCGGTCTTTAGATGGCGAAAATCTGCCATCTAAAATATCTCGTCCAAAATTTCGAATCCTCCCCAATATTCAACCCGATTACCCGATTAAATTGACTTAAGATGGCGGACATCCGCCATGTTAAGTTTTCGGGGAATCGGGCGGAAAAAGGCCGCCTAAATTTCGATTGGGCGGACTTTTATTTATCCCCGGCGGCACTTAAGTGCACTTACAAGGCGGAAATCCACCATGTAAGAATTGGGGTTTAATAAAGACCGTAAATTCCAGACAGACGCGTTGTCTGTTTGAAAATCGGGAAATGCTGCCGCAGGACTCTCATCTTCGCCGACTGCCACCGTTTCCGCCGTCTGCCTCGCGCCATTGCTTCGCCGACACCGTTTCCAAGCTCGCCTCCGGTAGACGCCGCCTCCGTCCTGCTTTGATCACGTCGCCAGACAGACGGATATCGTATTTCTTTTCTCCAGCACTGCCGCACATCGTCTCTAGCCGACTGCCGACTGCTGCCGCCTTTGTTCTCCCCGCCGACCGGTAGCCGCTTCTCGCCTCCGATAGCCGCCTCGTCCGTCGTGACTAGCCGGTATGATTTTATTTACTGTTATAGTTATTGTTATATCTAGTTTCTTCATATGTCAATTTCATGTTAAATTTCATCACAGATCTTCATCCACTGCTGTTTTTCCTCATCACTCAAGGTTAGTTTCTGTCTGTCTCTTTAATCTTTCATTGTTTATCTTCATTATTTAATCTTTCATCTTTTCATTCGAAATATTTGATCATCCATCGGGTTCTTTGTTTCTTTGTGCATAGTTCTTTGTTCATCTTACTTTCATCCATCTTATTTGTTCATCTGTCATTTTTTCATTTTTTGTAATCTTTAATACTGTAATTTTGTGTTAATATGTAATTCTTCTTATGGTTTTGGTGTATGAATGGGTTTGAATTAAAAATACAAATGTTTGTCTATTTGTGGAATGAGATGTTGCTGGAATTTTGATGAAATGTGTAACAGCGCGGATCGGTCGGAGGTTGAAGATCGGCGATGTCAGACGAAGATCGATAATTCGAAAAGAAATCCCTGAGGGGCCGAAGGAGAAGATAAGAAATATCCCTGAGGATCCGAAGGACGAAGATAGAGTTGGGTTATTGGAAAATTCATATTTCCCCTGTTTCATTCATACTATTTATAAACATCCTGTAACAAACACGATTCCAATCCACTATCTATAACTAACTATTTATTTAACGCACTACTCGTAAACGAATTCCTCTTTGCGAGTCGACTTCCTGCTTCTGATTGGACGAACCAGATCGGGTTCGGCCGGAGTGGTTTCCTGGTCCGGTGGGTGCGCCTCTAAGTGGAGTTCTGACTCCAGAACCTCCTCTGCCACCGCTTGATTAATTAAGACTGTTACATTACCTTCACCTGCCGAACGAACCTTGTCCTCAAGGTTTGCGCTGGGATTTAAGTGAGCTACCCAGTTGAGATCCTCCCATGTCTGTTCTGATGTCGGCAGTCCTTTCCAATCCACGAGTACTTGCTCTGCCTTTCTTCCCTTACGACTAATAATTCGATAGGCCAAAATTGTTGCCGGGACTACTACTGGGTGTGCCTCCAGAGCTTTAGAGGGTAAGGCCAACCTTTGTCCTTCTTGTGTTGATCCGACAAACGGTTTTAATAACGAGATGTGGAATACTGGAAAGATGCTGCTGCCTGAGGGTAGCTCCAGCCGATAAGCGACTCCATTGATTTTTTTTGTGATTTTGTAAGGACCATAATATTTCTTGCTCAGTTTGGTGCATGATCTTCTGTCTATCGAGTTTTGTCGATAAGGTTTTAGTTTCAACCAGACCAACTCCCCTTCTTGGAACTCCCAGTGTTTCCGCTTCCCATCCGCGTATTTCTTCATGCGTTCTTGTGCGCTGTGAAGATTCTCTCTTAATTCTTTCAGTACCCGCTGTCGTCTCCCCAATTCCTGATCTACAGCTTCCACCCTCGAGTCTCCCATTTGATAGGGCATCATGGTGGGTGGTGGTCGCCCATACACGATCTCGAATGGCGTTGTCCCCAGGCTATGATGAAAAGCTGTGTTATACCACAGCTCGGCCCACGGAAGTAACTCTTTCCAGCGTCGAGGGTTGTCTTGTATGGTTGCCCTCAAGTATCCCTCGATCGTTTTATTAACGATTTCTGTCTGGCCGTCTGTCTCCGGGTGATAGGAGGATGACATGCTTATGGTGGTTCCACTTTTCCGAAACAGCTCCTGCCAAAACTTGCTCAAAAACACTTTATCCCTGTCCGAAACCAGCTTCTTCGGAATTCCATGAAGACGAACGATGTGGTCTGCGAAGAATTGAGCCACTGAGACCGCCGTATATGATTCCGGCAGACTCCCCAAATGACAGTATTTGGAGAGGCGATCCACGACGACTACAATAACTGAGTGCCCCCCTACTGGAGGAAGACCGGTGACGAAATCGATGCTCACCTCCTCCCAGATTGCGGTCGGAATATTCAGAGGATGTAGAAGCCCCAGGGGCTTCTCCGGCGGGATTTTAATCTGCTGGCAGATCCAACATTCCGAGATGAATTTTTTTATTTGTCGAGTCATCCCCTGCCAGTAAAATTGTAATCGGATTCGTTGGAGTGTTCGGTAGTAGCCCGAGTGACCGCCCGCTTGAGACCCGTGTAACTCTTTAAAATATCCGCCCTCAATTCGGAATCCGGTCCGACACAGTATCGCCACTCGAACATCAGAAATTCCCCAATTATCGCAAACCCTTCCCGAGCTTCACCTTTACCCACTTGGACTCGGATTTTAGCCACCCACTCGTCCGTTCTATTTTCGATTCGCACTTTTTCCACCCAATCAGGCACTGGTCCTCCTGCTACCAGACTAAGTTGACTTCCCACTAACTCCTCTCCTTTGGTCGGTAACCGAGACAGGGCATCAGCCGCTAAATTTTCCTTTCCTCGCCGGTAAACAATTTCAAACGAGTATCCCAGTAGCTTCGTCAGAAAGAACTGCTGCTCGGGAGTCTGAATTGATTGATTAAGTAGGTTTTTTAGAGAGCGATGGTCTGTTCGGATAGTGAATGCTCCGCCGAGGAGATAATGCCTCCACTTCCGAACAGAATCTGTGATTGCCCATAGTTCTTTCGCATAGGTTGAGGCTTTCTGTCTTAATGCCGATAGCTTCTTGCTATAGAACGCCACCGGGTGTTCATTCTGTAGCAGTACTGCGCCAATTCCCACTTCACAGGCATCCGTCTCCAGTATGAACGGAAGTTCAAAATTGGGATAGATGAGGACTGGAGCTGTGATCAGGATGCTCTTTAATTCTTGGAATGCCTTCTCCGCTTCCGAACTCCATAGGAAGTTATTCTTTTTTAATAGGTTGGTTATTGGAGCGGCTATCTGAGCGTAACGGCTGATGAAACGCCGGTAATACCCAGTTAGCCCCAAAAAAGCTCTGACTTGCCGGACTGTAGTTGGTACTGGCCACGACTTGATTGCAGACACCTTGTCTGGATCTGGCCGAATCCCCTCAGTGGTGATGATATGACCTAAATACGCCAATTCCTTCAGTCCAAAGCAGCATTTGGATCTTCGAACAAATAGGCAATTTTTGCTCAGTATCGTGAACACCACCCCCAAATGGTGAAGGTGCTCCTCAGTGGAACGACTGTATATGAGGATGTCATCAAAAAAAATGACGACGAACTTCCGCAATTGCTCTGAAAACAGGCTGTTCATCGTCGCCTGAAACGTTGCCGGCGCGTTCGTTAATCCAAACGGCATTACAGTAAACTCGTAATGTCCGTGATGGGTTCGAAATGCGGTCATCGGAATGTCCCCTTCTCTTATCCGAATCTGGTGGTAGCCCGCTCTCAGATCAAGTTTTGAGAAAATCCGTGATCCGTGCAATTCGTCGATCAACTCGTCCATCGTCGGAATGGGAAACCTATCCCTCACAGTCACCGCATTCAACGCGCGGTAGTCGACGCAGAAGCGCCACGACCCGTCCTTCTTTCGAACCAGTAGCACGGGCGAGGAGAATGGACTGATGCTCTCGAGGATCAACCCCTGTTGCAGCATCTCCTTCGTTAGCCTTTCAATCTCACTCTTCTGGAAGTGAGGATATCTATACGGGTTTACATTGACCGGCTGTGCTCCCTCGACTAACGTAATGCGGTGATCCGTTGATCTCGTCGGAGGGAGTTCTATTGGGTCTCTGAAGGTTGCTTCGAACTGGTCCAGTACTTCGGTAATTCCCGGAATTTCCGGTGTCGGTAAACTCGGGGGTTCACAGGCGAGATGACAGAAATAAGCAACCTCTCTTCGTCCCACCATCCGGCGTAGTCCTTGATTGGATAGCCCTGACTCCAACATTTGAGAATTCCCTCTTAATTTCACCACCGTATCCCCGCAATCAAATTCGAGAGTTAACTGTTTATAATCTGTTTTCACGACCCCCAGGGTCTCCAGCCACTGAACCCCCAGGACGACGTTCGCGCCTTCCATTGTTAGAACGAATAAGTCCTGGATGATTACTGCCTCCTGAATTGAGATTGCGACTTGTCGACAGACCTCTCGGCAAGTCAAGTAGTCTCCGCTACCGATGAACACTCTGAACTCTGGTAATTCTTGCAGAGGGATACCCAATTTGTGAGCCACCGATCCCTGGATGAAGTTATGCGTACTCCCACTGTCAATGAGTACGGATAATTGCTGTCCCTTTATCGACCCCATCATGCGAATTGTCCTCGGATTGTATGAGCCGGAGAGCGCGTGCAGGCTGATTTCTATGTCTCCTCCGCCCTCTTCTATCACTGGGTCGGGTTCCGGTTCAATTTCGACCACTTCCACTAAGCAGTTCTGTCCCGCATTCATACGAAATAGCTTCCCCTTGCAACGATGACCGGGGAAGTACTGCTCCTCGCAGTTAAAGCAGAGGCCCTTGGCCGTTCTCTCTTTCCGTTCCTCTACAGTTAGCGTGCGTCGCTCAATCGGAACTACAGGTCCCCCCGCTGGAGGAGTTTTGATCAATGGTTCTGACTTGACATTGGTGGAGAAGTTTTTCCACTGTCTTCCTCCTTGATTTGATTCGAAAATTTTCGCCATCGCTAACGCCTTCCTTAGAGTGGTTGGACGTGCGATTTTCAGTTGGTTCTTAATTTCATTCTTCAACCCTCCCGTGAAGAATGTGATCAGCGATTCTTCAGACTGCCCAACTACTTCGTTAAGGAGGCCTTCAAACTTTGCCATGTACTCAGCTACCGAGCCTGTCTGCTGCAGTCTGGACAATTCTTCCAACTTGTCCTCAAATGCCGACTTGCCGAAGCGCTCGGTCAGATCTTCAACAAATTTAGGCCACGTCGAAATTAACTTGTTTCGCCGGAGACCGCGAATCCACGACAACGCGTCCTTTGTCATGTGCAGCGAAGCTATTTGGATTTTAGCTTCTTCGCCTATGGAGTGGAACGCGAAATACTCCTCAGCTTGGTATAGCCATCCCTGAGGATCTTCGCCGGAGAATCTCGGTAAATCCACTTTGATAGACCGGATTCCTCTCCCGCTCCCTTCCGGACCTCTGTTGCCCGCTCCTCCCTGTAAACTTTTCAACAGATGTTTAACCTCACACAGTTCATCGCAGATATTGGAGATCGCCACATCATGTCGCTTAGTGACGTCTGATAGTCGAGTTGTCTGGTCTGCCGTGATGGCCGCGAGCGAGCTTCTGATCTCCTCCATTGTTTCCTCCGACAGTCCTTCCATATAGCAATAATCAGATGAATAATGTGAATTAAAAGAAAGCAGGATTAGATTAATCTATGGACGTTCCTGTAATGGACCCAATCAAAGCTTGGGACACGCTCGGGAAGGGTCCAATGTTTACAGTCGTCTCCGACTCTTCCTGCTTCAGCGGTGATGAGTCCACGAAGAAAGCACCAATGTAACAGCGCGGATCGGTCAGAGGTTGAAGATCGGCGATGTCAGACGAAGATCGATAATTCGAAAAGAAATCCCCGAGGGGCCGAAGGAGAAGATAAGAAATATCCCTGAGGATCCGGAGGACGAAGACAGAGTTGGATTATTGGAAAATTCATATTTCCCCTGTTTCATTCATACTATTTATAAACATCCTGTAACAAACACGATTCCAATCCACTATCTATAACTAACTATTTATTTAACGCACTACTCGTAAACGAATTCCTCTTTGCGAGTCGACTTCCTGCTTCTGATTGGACGAACCAGATCGGGTTCGGCCGGAGTGGTTTCCTGGTCCGGTGGGTGCGCCTCTAAGTGGAGTTCTGACTCCAGAACCTCCTCTGCCACAGCTTGATTAATTAAGACTGTTACAATCATTGAATATTATTGTTTTTTCAACAAATTCCTTCTCTGTTCTTACAATTCTTCTACTGGTAATGACCAATCTTCTCATCTCCCTCTAAATCGATCGATGTCTTCCTTCCACCATATAACAACAACACCCGTACTTAGAGTAAATTGCATTTAAATTTTATATAATATAATTCATATAAATAATCCTACATAAGTTTATATTTAAAATATATCCATAAAAAAATTATATTTAAACTCTTACATTTTAAATTTTTTATATTTTTTATGTTTTAAGTTTTAAACCCAAAATGAGAAATGATATTGGTGAAGAAATTGAAGATTAATTATTATCGATAATTTTTGTTAATTTACTTAAGTATTATCTATTTAAATTTGGAATATTTAATTTTTAACTATTTAGATTATTTATATTTAATTCAGTATTTTAATTACATTAGTAAAATAAATAAATAATTATATTAGTAAAATTATATAATTGTTTAAAATAAATAAATAAATCAATATTTTGACGGGGTACTCGGAGATGATTTTTAATTTCGAGTATTTTTCCGTCCCCGATTAAAATGACTATGTACAAAAAACGCAATCTCCGCTCACCAAATTTTAAACCCGGCTCAACCAATATTCAACTGATATTATTCACTTGGACTTGGTCAACATTCACTAATATGTAAATTTTGTGGTCACTTATACCCTTGCTTTTGCAAAAGGAATGACCGTCATTAACTAGTAATTAATTAATTAACTCTGCAATTACACTATTTTCACTATATAAATATTTCATTTATGCAGTGAAATTGATTGAAATTAAACATGGTTATTTACTGATTTATTTATATATTTTTGAAGATAGAAAAAAAAAGAGGTAATAATCGTAAAATAATACTAAATAGTCAATGATGAAAATAATTCAGAAGTTGTACTAGTACTATTGAAAGAATAATAGTAATAATTATCATCATCATCATCAATACATCTTTCTCTCTCAACAGCTAGCAGCTATCTAAATCTATCTATCCATCTCTGACCGGCCACCACCCATCACTACCTGTCTACCAGCTCCGTTGATATGTTCAGAGCCACCACAGCCACAAATCTGTCCCCACAACCATTGCTCCAATCTACCTTAGGATCTTTAATTTAATTTAAGTGGACGACGGACGGACCCTACTACTAACCCCTAAGGGCTAGGAAGGAGGGCGGAGGAGGAAATCCTTTATCCTTCAATTCTCTCTCAGAAATTCAAATTACCCTTGAATTTGTCCGAACACCCACTTCCACCCTCTTTCTCACCTCCTTTTCACCAACCAGAGTTTTATAGCAAAGAAAGGGAAGGTGGTGAAAAGACCCTAGAAAAGTCGATCTAGAACAAGATTAAATTAATTTCCTCATCAGTGTTCCGACCCTTTTTCTTTCTTTCTCAGAAGAGAAGACCTAGCTAGCAAAACCTGATCATCACAGAAAGAAGCTCCAAGGAAGACGAGAAGGAGGAGGAGAAACAAGGATCCTGTGAAGAGGAGCTGGAGGGGTACTGTTTACAACGCACGCACGCAAGATTCCAAACACTGATCGATCTTGTGAGTTCCCCCCCACCCCTTTAAACTTGCCTTGCCCAAGGCAGCTAGCTGACGCTCTGCTGCCGACGACATGGATTCAGGTAACAGTGGAAGCATGCAATCGTCCAGTGGTGGTGACGAAGAGTTCGATTCCCGCTGTTCTGAAACGCCGTCGTTTGCTGCTTTCTTCAACAACTCTTCGACTAGTAATATTGCACGTATTTCCCATCAAGGCCAGAATCCACCGACTTCGACGATGCCGGCTTTTTTTGATAACTTCTCATCCCGGTTTGATGCCTTTTCCCGACCACCGCAGCCACCGCCGCAAACCAACTCGAACGATCCTTTCTTCAACCTTGAATCGATGACTTGGATGACCAATACTTCCACCCCTCATCATTGCACCGACGCTCCGGGATCTGCTCCTACGTCTTCTTTCGCCTCCACCGGTAGGCCTGACGCCAGCCAAAGATTGAACCCGAGAGCACCGTTCGATCAAACTGTTGGCGGTGGATCGGTAGTGACACCAAGAGGGTCGAAGAAGCGACCGAGAGCATCGAGACGTGCCCCGACAACGGTGCTCACAACTGACACTAGCAATTTCCGACAGATGGTGCAAGAATTCACTGGTATCCCATCTCCTCCATTATCGTCACCTGTTTTCCCGAGATCAAGATTTGACCTTTTCAATAACGCCAATGTTCTCCGTCAATCACCGGGGAGTAAAAGTCTGTTAAGACCCTATGCGCAAAAGCTTCCGATGACGATGGAAGATCGCATTCTTAATCCATTCGTTGCCAACATTAATTCTTCAACCGCAGCTGCTACTCCAACCGCAGCTGCAACTTCCAGTAATGCTCCATTTGATCCATCAATGACAACAACAAGTACACGACCAACATCTTCCAGTACCACGACACCAACCGTTGTTGCTTTTGGCGGCGGCGGCGACGGTAGTTGCAGTAGTGGTGGAGCTAACCAGAATTTCACAAGTAACTACCAACTACCATCTGATCTCGGAAAACTTCTTGAAAGCAACCCGATGTTTACCTTCCAATCATTCCTCCAAACCTCAAACCCTCTTTCCCGGAATAATTTTACCAAATTACCACTCCAATCGATGTCCGGTCATAATCAATACCCATCCAGTATTCAAGGGGAAACCACTTGTAGTGTTTCTCACGGATTTTCCAATATCTTCACATCCTCGCCGACAGCCGACGATATGACGCTGAGAGCTGACGGTGTTGCCAGTGCCGGCGATGATTTGCTCGGATGGGAGGAGGAACACCACGGCCGATCATTAACTGGAATTAACGGTTCGGAAACCACTGGCCATGACTTCGTCGCCTCACAGGACCACCACGAACAACAGTTCGACACTGATGTCGGCAAGGTCGGATGGTAACAACAACAACCACTACCACGAGTCCACGACAACAACAAAAACAAAAACCTTTCTTTCTTATCAGAATAGCAGGTAATTCTCCTTGGGTTTCTTTTCTGATCGATTTAAGATACTTTAATTTCGCAACTTTAATCCATATAGAGAGTGAGAGAGAAAGAGACGGAGGGAGAGAGAATCAGATGTTTAATCTGTACGCGTGTGTTTTAATTTGTATAATTATTTCCATATAATAATATGTCATAGAATGAATTATATTTGGTTAGAACCTTAGAAATTCCATAAGAGGGGAAGACAAATTCACAAACCAACGAACCATTGGTGCAATTCAATTCTGCTGTGGAAAAGAAACAGAAACAGAAGCAGAAAGAAGGATGATCTTTGATTTTAAAATACATTCTTTTGATCATAATCTATTAGTGCGTCTGCATGTGGACTGAAGTGATTGGTGGCGAGATTTGGGCGATAGCGTGCAGCAGCCAAAGAGAATCTTGAATAAGAACAAAGAACTTTCTTTAATTCAAATTAATAGATAATAGAGGTATGATAAATTAATAGTATGTACTATCTACTGAGAAAAGTAAAAACAAAAAAAGGTATTGATAATTAAACAACATTCAGTGAATAGCGATGACTTCACTGAACTTCCAAAATCCAAACCAAATCGTGTTAAGATTTAAGTTGGAGTCTGCAGAGATTATGATGATACAGGAATTAATCGTTGGTGGTGCGGTGTGGGGGACATTCGGAAACGAAACCAGACAGCCATGCATGTGACTCTCTTCCGATCTCTCTCATTTCTTGGAACATTGGTGGGAAATCATGGTGGCCCATCGCCGTGGCAGAGAATAATCTCTTCCATATCCATCATCATCAATCGAACTGCTACTGATTCTGCTGGCTTTGGGAGAAACGAAAGTTGAGAAGATATTTTGAATCGATCGAACCCAAAAAGACATAAGGCTTTTATATCCATTATCTTATTATCGATCTATATAAAAAAAATAGCTGACCTTTTTCTCTTTTGTGGAAAACAAAAATTCAACTTCGTCGAATGGACAGGCACAGAACACCCGACATACACATGGTTCTGGAAGATCACCAGCCGAAGGTTTGAACTTTGAATGAGCGAAATTCACATTGTTTGTTTGTTTGCTTGTTTTATTTATTTATTTATTTATTTTTACTACCATTTCCAAGGTTACATTGGAATTCGTGATCGAGTAATTGATTGCGATAGACTTTCAAACCTATATAAAAAGGGGAAAAATTAATCAATTAAAAAAATCAACAACATTGTGTGATGGGAAACGATACACAATACCCCCCAACTGCCGACGATGACTGGGTGGGAAGGAGGGAAATGGAATATTGAATGAGTAATGATGACGCCATGACAGTGGTCTGAATGGTCTACTCATACAATTTTCAATTTCCCAAAGAAGATTAGACAACAAGCACATAACGTCATCTTTCTTTCTTCCCATCGGCGACGACCGAATTTACCCTAATCGAACCAGTTATGGTTGAAATTAGTTAGATTAGGACACTTCTCACTGTTCTATTAATGCAGTTAGGTCACCACATTTATATTTGATCAACTAACTAAATACAACCAATGAAAATGCGTACCTTTTTGGTAGGTTGGGGTGAACCCCCCAAATCTAGCTAGCCTCGTGCCAATTTATATAGGTCACGCGTGCTTTAAATTTAGGACGGGTTACCAAACTAACCACTTTGAAGATCAAAAATACCCTCCGACCCTAATAAGTGTGGGTTAATGTGTGTTATAATTTTTTTTACTTAATTTACCCTCATCAAATTAATAAACAATTTAGAAATTTTAATATACCCGTATCGCTGTACCCGGCCGGTTACCCATTACACTACACCCAACCACCAGAACAGGAACCGTTGGAGCAAAAACTTCCAGCACATCCTCCGCAGGCGCAAGAGCCAAGAGCACGAGGAACATGACACAACTGCCGCCGCCAACGCAACTGTATCATCAAATCCTTTTTCCGCCTCTTTTCTTCAGGAACATCTCGATCCGTTCGAGAGAGAGAGGATCCTTGGTCTCATCCCACAGTCGTAGAGAGGATTCTACGACGATAACGCGCACTATGTTGCTTCAACCTAAAGCAAAAGCTTGTCTCTCCGGCGGAATCAACTGCGTCGAGGAAGACGAAGAAGATCTCGATCCAGTCACCGCTTGATCTTTCATCAATCCGTCTAAGAAAAAACTTCTCGACTTTTCAAGGATCATGAAGAGGGTCTACGATGAGTTCGGTCCTCGACCTCATCGCCCCAAACGTAGTCTTCCGTCCTTACCTCCTTCTGTTGTTGCTTTCTCCTTCTCCTCTTGGTGAAGGATGAGGAGGAAGGATGGGTTTCATTTTGCCCGCTAAATCTACACGGTATTTTCGATAATTTCGTTTAATTATATGGGTATTTTCGTCCAATAAATAATAGGTGGGTAATTTTGATATCCGGACCAGCTTAGATGTTTAGTTTTGACATTGATCTTTAAATTTATTACCGTAACCAACCCACCTCCCAGTCAAGAGTCAACGGAATTGCTCGATTGCACATCATGAATGGACCCACCTGAAACTTGATGCACAGGCAACAGGACAATCAACATCTATTGATATTCATGTCAATAAAATAACACACAAGTGACCGATTTATTGAATTATCAAGTGATGGATGATGATAAAGAAAGATGTGTTTTTATGCCCAGAAAACAAACACGTAGAGACCGAATAAAGACATGGAAAGAAACGGATAATAAATTAAACACGGCAAAAATCAAAATATCGATAGAAATATCTTACATATAAGAGTTAGTATAAGACATTGCTTGAATTCAAAACACACTTGTTTCAACAATTGATTGATTGATTGAATGAATGAATGATCTTTTTTTTTACAAGTATAACTTATCTTTTCTACCACACCAATTTCATATTTGTACTATTAAATAAACAACGATTAAAAAAACTTATTTAAAAATTACAATTAATAAAAATATATTTTATTTTAATTGTTTACCGATTCTTTTTATTAAGTTCTCATATATACATATTATCTGAAAACTTTTTTGTCTTTCAGCCTTTTTATAGTCAAATGCTCAAACACACAACTCTCTAGCTTTCTCTTCTTAATTCTCAACTCCTCCCTGTTGGATCAGGGGAGGTACTTACAGGATTCGTCGATTCAGGTCTATTGTTCGGGCGAGGAAGGCCCACGGTCAGTTCGGTCCGAGGTCCGCTTGGACGAGCCTCGATTATAAGAACGTTTCAAGATGAAGATCCACCCCGAACAACCTATTCTTTCTTCAATTGATTCATCCAAATCCTTAACTACAATATGGGGTGAGCACGTGATACGAATGCGGTGGTGAAAGATCTGGAGAAAGTCACGTAGCTGATGGACAAGCTGGAGGAAGATCCGGCGACCGGAGCAACATCTGAAGGAGTCATCGACGGTGAGGAATCCAAAGAATCGACAATAAATCAAAGGATCCGCAGAACCGCCCAAATAAAGAACCCATCGGCTTGGATGACCCAATATGAGAAATAAGAAAATGGGGGAAGGCGGAAGATCAAAGATCAAAGAGTATAGTAATACTCAATTAGCTGTTTACATTTATACTCTTTGTAATCCTCGGCCCCGATATAAATTTTATATTTAATCAATAAAAAATTAACTTTTCCATTCCCATCTATTCCTCATCCGTTCTCATTCAGACTAACTCTGATCATCCCATTCTCTGAGCACACTCCGCGATTGCCTTCCAACTTCCGTTCGTCCCCAAGTCTCCACGTCCGAACGTCCGCCGTCGCATCAATTTGTGAGATTACAGACTCAATCGAGGATAGGTATTTGAACTCCGACCAAATTCCGATCTGCCGTTCATCCCACATTCTCAAATTAGCTCGCGTCTCTTAATCTTAGATAGGAGACATTGAGTCCACTCAGGTCTCCTCGTTGAATTAATTCGATTTGGCTGTACTGATACTCTAAACTGTATCGATCACAATAACTTGAGGGACAATAGTGTCAATCCGGAAAATAATATTATTAATTGTCCATAATAGGACCGGGAGAAAAATTGTACAAGTACTCAGCTCGGAGAAATAATATTATTAATTCGATTTTTTTTTAAAAAGACGATTTAGATTAAATAGAAAATAAAAAGATTACAAAATCAATTAAGTAAACAACTAAAAGTAGATAAGATGTATGGAATAGATATAACGTGTTAGTCCTTGGTTTGTAGGTCAATAACCAATAACGAGATTTCATCTTATCTTCTGATAGTTGTATCTGTCGCTCGCCGGAAGTGGAGGTGATCCTGCACTCGCGGGAGGTGGGTGAACTGTTGCTCGCAGAAGGATCTCGCTCGCGGTCACTGGGTGTTCGCTCGCTTGCAGTCAGGCGTGGAGCCGAGGTCATTCGATCCAGTTAAAAAGGAGTTAAGGGAGGTGATCTGATCTCGAGACAAGGTGTGGAGTGCAGCTGATCTGGGGTGATCTCGCTCGCTCGCTCGCTCGCTCTCCTCCAGTCACTCTTTCTCGCTCGATCGCCGTCAGGGCTCGTTCGCGGTCAGGCTGGCCTTCACTTTGCTCGCGATCAGACGTTTTCTTGCTCTATGGTTGCTCGTTCGTTCGCCCTGAGCGAACTTCACTTCGTCAGGGTTCGTATGTCTGCAAAGAGGGCGCGCGATTTGTGTTTTTTACCCAAGTACTTGATTCACCAGTTCTGGGATGTGATAATAACATAAGTGGGCGGGAATCTTGAAAAAGATTTTACAAAAGTAATGGATCAATCGGCCAGCCTAGTTAACCCAGAATGAAATTTTCCTTCTTCCAAAACAATTGAGAATCCAAGTGAAAATCCAGCCAGCACCAAAGAAGAAAAAGAGGTTCACTCACAACAAAGTAGTTACGGCTGAGGAAGTTGTAGCTGCTAGCGAGTGATCTGAGGAAGTTGTAGACAACCAGGGGTTGCGCCTACCCTCTGAATGGCTATGGAATCTGAGAGGGCTAAATAGAGGTAAAGGGAAAAAGGAGATAATGAAGTTTTGTTTGAAACATAAAATTACGATCATGGGATTGTTGAAGACAAAAATCAAGTCTGTTAATTTCTTTAGCTATGGCTAGGTTGTGTCAAATTCAGGGGTGACACGATATGGGTTGCCTGGAATCCAATTGTGTGGGATACTGGGAAAAACAATAAGGAATAGACGACCCCGGGATCCGCTAGCCTCAGGAATTTGGGCATCAAATGTACCGAAGATGAACCTACTTGTTTGGAGAGTCCACCGGCGGTGGATTCCCACTCTTGAGTCTTGACCGCATTCGATAGAGATGAGTAGCTCTGGCTGGACCCACGATGTACATGCTATGTAGGGAAACCGAGGAGCCAATTGACTATATTTACTTCGACTGCCATTATTCTCGCTGGTTTCTTCAACAATGTCTCGAAATCCTTGGCTTCGCAGTTTGAGGATAGGGTCGGTATCTAGGGTCAAAATTTGACGGCCATTGAATTATAAAAAAAACGATGAAATTTTAACTTTAAAAAAAAAGAAAAATTTAAGGATGTCAAAGAAAAATATAGAAATGGCTTCAAAGTTCAAAGGAATAAATAAATAAATAATCTCGACATCCATGGCGCGATGCCGGGGACATCGAATCCTTTTTCTGATTCTCCCAAGCTCATCTCTCCATCTCACAACACTGTTTCGAATTCTGATCAAAGTGTCTAAAAAGGAAGAAAAATCAGACAAGAAACGGTTTTTATTTTAATTCAAATGTAAAAAGACAGTCAGACAGGTACTGCAAGTTCTTTTAATCATCGGTGATCAGATCTGATCCGATATATAATCACACAAACATAGGGGAAATATAGGTCATCGGTGCAGCACAATTACGATAGCAGCGGTGACCTCCGTTGACTTTTTAAAAAGAAAATGGGGGAAGATAGATTGACTCTGTTTCTGATAAACCTGGCAAGCATGATGGAGAAGGCCGACGAGGCGTTGCTCCCCGGAGTTTATAAGGAAATTGGAAACAATCTGCATATTTCGCCATCGGAGTTGGGATCTCTAACCCTCTTTCGATCGATAATTCAGGCGTCTTGCTATCCTCTTGCGGTGTACATGTCGGCGAGAAATAACAGGACCCATGTCATAGCTCTTGGTGCTTTCTTGTGGGCTGCTGCAACTTTTTTCGTGGGACTCTCCTCCACATTCACACAGGTTCGTTGCATCTTTTGCCATTTGTTGCCGAAATATCGAAACAAACATTTGTTCCATCTTGAATCAATACACAGATTGCAATCTCAAGGGGGTTGAATGGAGTGGGCCTGGCTTTGGTTACACCGGCGATCCAGTCTCTCGTAGCGGACTCTACCGAGGACCACAATCGTGGAATAGCATTTGGATGGATGCAACTCACGGCCAACCTCGGTTCAATTCTCGGTGGCGTTCTCTCTCTTTTTCTGGCAGCTAGAACAATCCTTGGAATCCCAGGTTGGAGGGTGGCTTTCTATCTTGTCGCCGTAATGAGCATCGTCGTAGGGATATTGGTCCGTGCTTTTGCCGTTGATCCTCACTATTCCTCTCAAATCCAGAACTTCCCCAATAAACCCTCAAAATTGTCCGTAACGTCAGAGATCCAAGACCTCGTCAATGAAGCGAAGACCGTCTTGAAAGTTCCGTCTTTCCAAGTCATCGTTGCACAAGGAATAACCGGATCGTTTCCATGGTCCGCCTTATCGTTTGCCCCTCTGTGGTTGGAACTCGCTGGATTTTCTCACGGTGCGACAGGGGTTCTCACAAGCATCTTCGCAATCGGAGCTTCTTTCGGGGCTTTATTCGGCGGATTCATGGGAGATTTTCTTGCCAAACGTTATCCAAATTCAGGGAGGATCGTTCTTTCACAGATAAGCTCCGGTTCAGCCATTCCACTCGCCGGAATCCTGTTGCTTGTACTGCCTTACGATGCCTCGTCTGGTTTTATCCACGGCTTGCTCATGCTCATCATGGGATTTTCGATTTCATGGAACACTTCATCAACTAATAACCCAATATTCGCCGAGATAGTTCCGGAGAAATCAAGAACAAGCATCTACGCATTGGATAGATCCTTCGAATCTCTACTGTCGTCCTTTGCGCCACCGGTGGTGGGGCTATTAGCGGAACATGTTTATGGGTATAAACCACCACCCAAGGAGTCGAGTTCCGGCAACAAAGTGGAGACGGACAGAGAGAATGCTGCCTCGCTTGCCAAGGCACTATACACATCCATTGCGATTCCGATGACACTCTGCTGCTTCATATATTCTTTCCTCTACTGCACGTATCCAAGGGACAAAGAGAGAGCTAGAATGGAGTTGTTAATAGAATCGGAGTTGCATCAGATAGAGTTGGAAAATCAACAGCCGTCGGATTCGAATGCAGACGTAACCTTGATCAACGATGATGAACACGCTTTACTCTCCTCTGGAAGAGATTTGAACATTTCAGATCGCATTGTTGTGTAACCTTGATCCCCACTTATAAGCGCACTACACAATCATATATCGTTAATTCGGTATACAAACAGAATTTAGAAATTACAAATCAATCTGATAACGAATTCCTACAAATCTTTTGTCGGAAGAGCGTCGGAAAAAGGGAATGAAGACGGAAGTTATAAAAGTTTGATTCAAATACAGTTAACCGCCGGTAATTAGTATTTACACAAACATGTAACTGACGACTAACTACCACAAATAAATACTGGATCTACATAGAATTAATACACACACGAGAACTTAATAAAAAATAAACAACATTGTAAAAAAGTTTTTGGACTCAAAGTATGTTTTTCCTATGTTTATTCCCTGTCTTCTCCTCCAATCACTCGATCTTCACCAGACACAATCGTCCACGTCTAGTTTGGGCAATGAAGGGTCGTCGAATTTCAGTCGGAGAGTGAAGAGGGACAGAGTGATAGAATGTATAATTTGATATGCAAATATATATATATATATATATATGATGATTAAAGCAGATGTTGAATGAGAATGATTGATGATAGAATGAATATATGATTATACGAATTAAATGAATTGTATATATATAAAAACTGATACTGTAGGATTAAAGATTGATGAAACGAAAATCCACAGCTTGAATTAGTGATTGGAAGGTTGAAGTATTGTGAAAACGATTGAGAGTTGCAACGAGTAATCAAACCGTGAGTGTGTGAATTGAAGGTTTAGAGTATAAGAACGTAATTACCACCGAGGCTCTGTACACTTCCATCGTGATTCCGAATACACTCTTCTACATCATAATTCATATATTCATTCTATCCCAAAACTCTGGCAAATAGCTGAATTTTGTTTTCTAGTTGCACAAATCTTTAATTCATTGAAGAAATTGTATTCAGGCAATAACTATCTCTAAATAACAATCGAGCATAGAATTGGTATGATTAGGTTTGATAAGATGAAAAATCTCATAATCCATAGTTTTGACAAAATCGATATGGTGGGGTAATCGGTAATCTACATCGTCCACTCCTCCCCCATTCTGTAGTGTCAGAAAATTGATAATGTAAATTTCTATCCTCCATCAGCATTAACTTCACTCTGAAATCTGCAGGAAGTTAATCTCATAATTTTGTTCTATATATGCAGGTGTGGGTAGAAATCTCATTTCATTTTATTCATCAAACATGGCTTCTTCACTCATCTATTTCTGGCTTTTTCTTCTTCTTCTTCCTGTTCTTCAATGTTCTATCTTCCTGCACATTTCTGAAGCAGAGATCCTAAAAGAAACATCAAAAAAACCGACCAAGAAGATCATCACCACCAACACTACCGTCACTAAGAACCAGGCAAAGCTCCTATCACCCAAGAAAGCCCGAAAGAATTCCACACTAATTGCCAACGAACAACCTAAGAACAGAACAATCCCAAACCTGACTCCGATCCCGGTGCCGACAGTGACGGCGATAGAGCTGGAAGATAACGGCACCGCCGACTTCATTTCGGAGTTCCGAGACCTTCCATCCAGGCTCCATCAGACTCTCATTCCAGATTTGGAGAAGATGTCCACTAAATCCAAAGCTTACATCACCCTCGCCAACAAGGAGTTCACTGAGAAACTCAAACCAATCGTCGGACACAAGTGCGCATCCACCATGAGTACCTTTACTTCCGCCACTTTCATCTTCATCCCAATAACCATCGTCACTCTACTCCTTCTCCAATTCCGACATCACCTCTCTCTTCAGAAGATCCTCGTTTACGTCCACACATACCTCGCCATTTATTTCGCGACGCTGGCGATCACCTCACTCGTCACACGGCTCGAACCGTTGAAATTCTTCCAGAAAACATCACCGGTGGCTTTTCTATGCATCCAGGTGGTTCAAACGCTGGGATACATGCTATACTTGCTGCTACAGATCATCGATCTCTCCGTTGTTATAAGAATGGCGGGACTGGCACAGACGATCGTAAGCATCGCAGTGGGTTTACACTACTATGCCGCCGTGTTCCATCATGCAATTTTGGGTCAGCCACCGAGGACCAACTGGAAGATCTTTACCGTGTACGGCGTGTGTTTCCTGGCCCTCTCTGTTTTTACCGGTGCAGAAAGGAGGATGGGTATTAAGAAAAACCGTTTTCTGAAAGGCTGTTAAAAATGTCGGTAAGATTAAGGGCAACGTATCTAAATTTATGCACTGTCGTGTTTGATTTGATGAACCATGTGATTCATAAATGTACTTTGCAGAACATGACACGTGGAATCAATTCTCATGATCCATTTGTTCAATATTCAAAAAGTTAAAAATCAAATTTCGTTGACCCAATTATGCCCAATATTGAAAAATGAAAATGGTCTTATTTGTGATTTTTAGGGAATGAAGTTTTGTATTTTATACCCTTATTTTGGTAAAACTTTAATGAAGTCCTGATATATATATAGAAACCTCAACCGTCAGATCAGAGCCACGTGATAGATAAATTCATTATTCGAACCTATAAGATCGGTTAGGCAGCATTGGATCCATGGAGATGAATTAATTGCTCAGACACTTTAAGATTTTGGGTAAACGGATAAAGGATCCAAATCTTCCATTTTTTTGTTACACCACTATCAGAATTACAAAATAATGGTGTAGTTGTCAATTTATTATAATTCACAATCACAAAAATGTTGTTTACAGATGTTTTTCATTTTATTTTGGTTTCTAACAAAATATAAAAAGTGTGAGGTTATTTATAAAATTTACATGTGTTTCCGGATTGGGCTTTTAGGGGCCTGATGAGTACTGTCAAAAAAATACCTACCTATCCAATTATTTTCTTCCTATAATACCACAGGGCCCATTTCATAAACGACCGTTGATACACAAACCCTAATCTCACCATCTCTAAATAATTAAATACCAATCCTATTCTCCGATCAACTCACTTGCTTGATTCAAATTCGTAACACCTCTCTGTTTCAAGTTCATCCTCCAACACTAAAACGATTCATCTTACAAAGTTAGTATTATTCTAAGTTTTAATTAATCTTTTTTTACATGTTTTATTTATTAATTTTATAAGTTTTTTCCTTATTGGACCCGGACTCTACCTAAATCATAGGTCCAGTCGGGTCTAAACCAGCCAGGAGTCAGTTTAGACCTGGCCCATTTATATCCCTAATCGTAAGAAGCAACTAGAGAAATAATTCCGAAATTCCTTCCATATTTGGCATTTGCTCTTCAGCTTTTTTATCCATTTAATGGCAAGAACGTCACAGTACTACTATTGGATATTGCCTTACTGCCATATTGCTAATTTCCATCGCTCATTTCTTTTTCTTCCAGTGAAATGAGGAACAAGTATTGTGGAAATTAGGAATAAGATTTCTCCCGTATAATAACCCTAGTTTCTTCCAACAATCTCCTCTTTTTTTTTTAGGTTCTTTGCAAGGAGGTACATCGCTGTGTTTTTTCAATCGTAAAGTCGCGTCATTTGATTGATTTGTTATAGGTATAGATAATGCATCCAACTGTTGATCTTTTTATTTTTTCACAAGGCAGTCAGGTTCACACTCATTTTTTTTAGATTTCTTGATGATGCATCTTCACATTTTTCTTCTTGTTTTCATGTTTCGAATCTTATAAAGAAAAGAGAAAGCAAAACAAGATCTCTTCCACATACAACTTCTTGATTTTATCTTCTGCAACACATTTATAATTGTTTTTGTATCTGATGCAATGTAGTAATGTCTGAAACATTTGTTTAATGGTTATTCAATTTTTTGAGGGTTTACAGAGGGTACCAACATGGACACATCAAACACACATTCTCTGGAATCAAACAAGTACAAGAGTGATTTAAAGTTCTTGTTGGATGCTTTTGGTTCAAGCTGCTCTATGGATGATATAGTAGTTTCTTATTTTGATGCTAAATTCGACTTAAATGGCACCAGTGACAATCTGATTAACCTCCAGAGTACCAAATCGAACACTTTGCAATCATCTGATGATTCATTCGATCATGTGGTGAACAATGTGCAATCAGAGGATGACTATCTTGAATATGATAACAGTCACAATGATGGTAATACAGATATGGCGAAAACTTATAGGGTTTCTAAAAAGAAAAAATCATTCGCTTCGACGGGCACCATATCAAGTTTTCTTGGAAGAAGGATCATTCCAGCCCATCAAATTCGTCAATTACCAAATAGAGCAGTCCAACCTTCAAAGCCATTAAAACTGGAATTGATACAGCATAAACCTTTGGTTGATAGAGAAAAATTAAATTTCCCACCTGAAACTGCTTCTATGAAGAACAGTGATGTTGCAGATTTTTTATTCTCGATGCTTCAATATGGTTTCAACCTTGATATGGCCAAGATTCAAGAAGTTTTTAGTAAGTCTATATATTGAACTTTTCTTCTTCTCTTGGTTTCTATGTCAATATGTGTTGAATTATTTTTCTTTTATGCTTTTATGTTTTTGAGTCAAATAATCACTAAAGAACATATTTACAATGACATTAAAACTCTGAATAAGTTTTACATATTTAGTGTTGGATTATCATTCGAAATCAGAACACAGAAGATCTTTTAACTTGTAATAATCTATAATTGTAGCTCTTTTTTTGTTTCAAATTGGGATTTTTAACTTTAAAATTAATTATGTTGTTTCTTATTGTTAATTTTTATCTATCTATAAATGTTTGTTTGGCAAGTTGTTTAGTTTGGTCAATGATCTAATTTGTTTGATGTGCAGGTTCATGTGGATACAACGGTAAAAAGGTATTTATTGCAATCACGCACACATTCTTTATTTTGACGATCATTCGATAATAAGCTTAATATAAGAATCTGTCATAAATAAAATTCAAATAGCAAGAATATCCCTATTGTTAGATTTTGTAAATGATAATCATTGGTTCTCTATGAGTATTGGATTGATCTTCTTCCTTAACAAACACAGATCATCACCATCTTTTCTAGGAGAGTCCGAGAGTATATAATTATGCTCAGACCTTAGTTAATTTTGATATTAGAGGAGTTTTATTCTAGAATGTATTTTGGCATTATTTAAGCTTTGTTTATTCTAGCCTTATAGTTTTGCCTTTATCTCCCATGTCACCTCTTGAACTCCAACCAAGTCCATAGGTGACCTAGGCTCAGTTCTTTTCCATCTATAAATACAGATCAACCTACAATATTGAAGGGATCCATAATTCAAGAATTCTCTCACCTACACAAATCTTCTGAAAATAGGAATATCCTGTATGTCATAGCATGCAATCCCCCAGCTTCATCAATCACTTGAGGCGAGGCTTATTTGGTCTCCCACCCCACCCATTCCGTTACGTTTTTATCAGTTTTTTGGGTTTTCGTGTATCTAAATTAAAAATCTAAGATTACATACCTAATTAAATTGACGACAATAATTTTTTCTGCCTAACATTTTTTTTTGACGCAGTGTATTGAAGAATTGTTGGAGACATCAACATCAAACTTCATGAAAGATGAGAAAACTCTTACTGAAAATGTCCGTAGGTCTTACCGACGAGAATTTGAGTTTTGTATTAACGATCATTTAGATTTTTGTTTTTGATTTGGCTACCTTATTTTGGTTGTATTGTTTATCTTGTGCATGAATTTAATTTTAAGTGGCAATTAATTTCATAGATAGTAAAATAATTAATTTTATTTTCTGTTTTTTCTTCATCCCAATACCTATACCTTAAATTATGTTAATTTTTAAATTTTACTTGTAGTAAATTTAATTTGTTTGTGACTTTGTGTAATTGTGTGCATATTGCTGATATGTTAGAATTTAACAGTTTGCAGATAATCATTCTCAAGTAAAAACTCATCTTCATAATAGGAAACCTTCCTCAAAGGATCCTTCTCATGGGTATGTTTATCATATATAATTTCCATCACATGTAACATAATATAAATTAATACGATTTATACATTTTTTCCCCTTTTTCTTACAGAAATTTAGTTACCATGTTATACTTTTTTTGCAGAAAAGTGGCAAAGTCACTAACTTCACAGGAAGTGTTAGAATCGCTCTTTAAAGGTCCTCAAGTGGAGGAAGATGAGGAAATTAAAGAACTTAGAGAGAAATCCTTGAAATCTAAGAGGCTCTATAAAATTGTTTTTGAACCTATTGTTGAAACTGAGAGTACAATAGCAATTGACATACCAAAAGAAAACAATCGCAAAAAGGGTATGTCAACTTAAACATAATAAATTTTAAATGATTTCTGCATCTATTTTTGTCAATAAGAAATTACAAATAATCATAAGCATCACAATTCATGCAAAAATTTGGCAGACATCTACCACTCCATCCATAAGATAAACATCTACCATTCCATCTAGAGAGCATTTTTTTAAAGCATTTAAATCATCGCCTACAATAATTAGGGTCGCCGACCATCTTTATCGTCTCCATCTAGAGAGCATGTTTTCAATGTGTTGGATAATTTTCCAGTATTGGTTATATGACTTTTTCTTACCAGTGATGGACAGACCTAAATAGAGTATGGGTAATTTTTTAACTGAAATTCCCAAGATATTATGCAGGTTAGAATTGTCTCCGTAGATCTTGGAAAATGTGATCAAACTTTTTTAAGCATTTACTTCAAGTTTTGTGAAGGTGGCGAATTTCTGTAGATAGGTTTAATGGGTTGGAGGGTCTTAGGATTAGCCTTTGAGAAGAGTAGGATTGTCATCAGCATACATGAGGTGGGAAATGGAGGTGGCTCCATTTACCATGTAGGTATCATAATGCTTCTCATTGACCTCTCTCTTTATTAACTTACTAAGGACATCCATTAGTAAATCAAAGAGAATGGGAGAGAGGGGACTCCTTGCCCTTGTGATTTTTGAATGGAGGGGTAGTGATATCTCTCAATCAAGACTGAGAAAGAGGCAGAATAAATATAGTTTCATATAATTTTACAGAGGAGGGGTGAGAAGCCAAAAGATTTCAGAGTGGACAACTGGACATTATGACCTCCTATCTTATTGTATCGAAGGATTTCTTGAAGTCAGTGCTGATACAGCACCTCTTAGGTGTCTTTTTTCTAAAAAACCCATACATCATTTTCTCTGCAAGCATGGTATTATTAGAGATATTTCTCCCTTGGATGAAAGTAGTTTGACTTGGTGATATGAGTTCACCTAATAATTTTGAGAGCCTTTTGTCTTCTAGCTCAAAGCTCTCTTTGTCAAAAATCCAGTGGATGCTGAATTGCACATTTTTCACATCTTATCTGGATTGTTCATAACTATTCAACACTAAGGACGCTTCGTATATGAATCATATTTTTTGGTTATAAATCGAAAATATAAATTATAATTTAAATAATCTTCGACATCTTGTTAAATAAATAATAATAATTATTTATAAAATTGAAAATGATCAAATCCACTTGGTATATGAATCATATTTTTGGTTAGAAATTGAAAATAAAATTGAAAATTTTGATAATCTTAGTTTTATATATCATACTAAACTTGATATACCATATCAAGTTTTTCATTATTTATAATGACGAGAAATCATGCTTCAGTTAAGTTCACTTATGGGGGAAGCTACTTCTGCTCAAATTTGGTATTAACACCTTGGCTATTTTCCTGACGAGGCTGTATTATTATTTTTTATCCTGACTAATTTTCCATATTTTTGTACAAATTCTATACTTGTTCTAGAAGAAGAAGATAACTTTGAAATACGTAGGAGGCTTGTAAAACAACACTTCAACTCGGTGAAGGAATTGTATAAAGCAGTAAGTGATTTCCCTTTATCTTAAATTCTTAATATTGAAATTTGCATATATTACGAATCGTTTAATTCCTTGTTTTTTTTAAATATTTTTTTCCAGGCTCTGAATGCTTTTTATCAGGGTGACCTTGTTAAAAGTAATCTTCTTAAAGATGAGGTAATTTTTCTTTTTCTTTTCAGTAATAACGTTCTTTCATATATATTGACAAAATGACAACATATGCAATATGAAAAATGCGTTATAATTTATTACTCTGCTGGTATCTTTTTGTACATTACTATTTTTCTTTGTTCTTTAGTTTTTCTTAATGGGTTATACCATTTATTTTTCTTATTTTAACTCATCCTTTGATATAAAATTTTCATTCTTTATTGTACATTCTGTTGGATTGAAATTTGAAGGGACAATATCACGTCAAATTGGCTCTTGAAAATTCTGCGGAAAACACTGGTTTGATAAGGTTATTGCAGATTTATTTTTTGGTATGTCTTTTACATCTATGCTTATTACATATTTAATTCTCTAAATATTGTGATTTGCAGAAGCACGGATGATCATGATATTTTCATCCTTGATTTGCATATGCATGGTGTGAGTGAAGCATTATCCCTTCTCAAAACTCATCTACAGTCAGTTGCAATAAGTAAGCATAAAGTATCTTCATAGTGTAGTGTGCGCAGCAGGTGATCAATACGGTCGATCAATTTTCAAGTTATTAACTGAGGAGTTTTCTTTGCAGATTTTAGTTATTTGAGAGTAATTGTTGATTCTGGTTCTGAAGATACTACAAAAGGGAAAAGAAAGCTATCTGTAAGGGCTACGTTGCTAATTAGTTGCATTGTTTTTTGATAAGATATTGTTGATGCTTTTGAGATACTGCATGCAATCAGGCATTGCTTTTTATGTTACGTATAGATTTTTCACTCTAGATAAAAAGGAGAGATGAAAATCTTATCTTCTTCAACAGGTGATCAAGTTTTTGCAAAGGAAACAAATTCTGTGGTCCGAGGAGGAGGAAAACCCAGGGGTGTTTTTAATAAAGATGAGTCCAAGAGAGTTTCAAACAGAAGACTGATGAGTGATGACTAATGGAAAATTTTGAACATAATTTATTTTGAAGATTTTTTATATGGTTACTGAATTTTTAAAGAAATATTAAACATATATATTATCATATATGTATCAAATCTTATTTTCTGATATTAAGTTTAGTGTATTGCGAATCAGTGTCAAAATATATTAAGCTCCAAACCCCTAAACAGGCTAACACTATGAAATACCTTTGATTATAAATACAGCAAAGATGTGAATCTTGTGATAATATATTTAAAGTTTAAAGCATTTACATGATGAGATTTTTTGGCAATATATTCAAACAAGGAAAGCAGGCAAACATGAAACATCACTCTTTATTAATAAAAATCCACAAACTTCTCGGCATTGATTATTTCTTTATTCATGTCCTATGAGAGCAAGGAGCATGTCTTCATAGTGTCCTCGTGTGTCGTTTTTAATGGCCTTGTATAAGGGAGCGCCGTTCTTTGTGTGATATTCCTCCTTGATGGCTTCCATGTCCACCTCCACACGAGTGACTACGATTCTAGTAAGAGCTTCCTCGTCAGTTCCCATCCTGTTTAACGCGTCACCGAGGACCTCCGCAAAGTACATAGTTGGCGATGAAATGCCAAGTACAATATTTCTCAGTGCAGAAAGAAAGTGATTGTCGGAATCACATTTAAGATCCTAATTATTCAGGATTATTGATATCAATCAATCAATCTGTTAGATAATCAAATCATTTAATGTTGATCGCGTACCTTTGTTATCGCAGTTTCGAATTCATTGTTGTAATGGTCAAAAGTTGCGCCAAGTTGTATTTTGCTTCTGGTGGTCAAGATTCTGATGAGTTCGTCGTCCTCGTAAGCCTTGTCAGATATCTTGTCGTGTAGAATCTTGGCCTCCAATTTTGCCAATGTCATGTCTACTTCTGGGCCTTCATAACGGTAAGCACTCACCAGAGGCAGAAGAAGCTAAATATTCAATCAGGGCAGAAGGAATTAATATTAATTCTTATATTAATCAGAAGAAAAATGAGCAGCAGCCGGATTAATAATTACCTTCCTGAACTCCCCCTTGACGTGGTAAGCAACATCCTCTTCCAGAGACCTTTTGAAACAAGCATGATATGCTTGCCTGACCAAATGTAAGTCTTTGGAGGACCTGGTGCAGGCTATTTCTATGAGAACGCTGTCTTTTGAATGCCATTTTCGCAAAACACCCTCGGCAAGAACGGCGTCACGTTCTGAGGGATCCAATGTCCACAGTAAAACGATTTTCTGTTTCGATCGACATAGATAGATTATTATATATATTGAGATCACGGGAAGATAAGATAGATCCAGATTGTTTCGTATACATGAATTAATTCTTTATATCAAGGAACATCCGGTCTGGCAAGTACCTCAAAATCTCTTGTAAGTTCCTTGTCTAGATCTTTCAGTAGATCATTTCCATATATCTTGGGATAACAATCTCGGATCGCTCTTCGTTGAGAAGCATTTCTGTGCGCCAAGATGTTTACGATCAGATCTTCGTTCGTTCCCCATCCTGCACAAAAGTAAGATCCGAAGCTAGATATATAGATAATCTAAGAACTTTTAGATGTTGATCTAGATCGGCCAACGCTGTGAAGTTCCATCGATCCGATCATCCAAAATAAAGATGGATATAAAGATGAGGAAAAAAAAATACAATGAACATCCACTGATAATTAAAATTAAGCATCAAGAAACACAAAACAACAAAGAAATCAATGAACTTCGATCGATTCGATCCGATCATCCAAAATTCCGAATTAAATATCAGGAAAACACAAAACAACAGTGAGCATCCATCGAATCCGTTCGTCAAAAATATCAGAAAAAAACAACAACAATGAACTTCCATCAGATGAGATATGATCATCCAAATTAAATACGAAGAAAAACAAAACAAAAAAAACGATAAGATGAACTTCCGACCGATCCGATTATCTAAACAAAAACAACAATGCGGATGGAATGACGAACCAGCAAAGGCCAGATTGAGCTGCTCGCAGTCCTCTGCAGGAGAAGGTACGTAATCGGGAACCGTCAAACTCGTCATTCAGTAATCAAACAGAGCACACAATATCAGGAAGAAAGTAATCGGAGGAGATGAGAATCGGGAGGGGGATATCTTTACTCTTTCAGTCTGTCAAAATCCTCGTGATATTTATACAGTTTCTATTTAGAAAATGACTACTAATAAAATAGGATATTAGATAGTATCAACAGGAGCATATACTCATATTAGTTATTGTTGGGGTCATATTTATCGTGAGACGAATATAGATAAATAGTACCGCACCCATTACGCACCATGCACGATCGTGCAAAATGTCAACTCTAACTATAGATTAAAGATCGGTTTGACTTGGTTCGGGTTCGAACCAAAAAACCTAAATCAAAAAAATAAATAGATGTAGATATAGATTTTTCTTTTCTTTTCAATTTATAGAATTGTAAATTAAATTTTAAATTCGAACCGAATAGATACCTAAGAAAAATATCTATAGGTAATGAACCGTCATAGATACTTTAAGATTTCCTTTTGGTTAGTCTTAAAGATTTTGGATGTTATGAAAATCTCTTGGTTTTACTAGAGAACTTCTTTTAGTTTGGTCTTTCAAGTCTCGAAATGTTTTGAAAATATCTTGATCTCCATTGTTATTCTATTTTATTCGAACATTTAAGAAAAGTTCAGCAGAGTATTATGAGGTATTAGGTATTCGTGTCCCGAACACTTTCTCCTCTTCTCATTTGTAGGATATCTTTATCGTAGTGTTGGACCTCCTACATGCTTTGTTCATATATTATGTACGTTTTTTGGAAACTGACAAAGTATATTCGTTCTCTCGTGTAAGGATTTTATTGAGATCGTCCCTTTGATTTTATAAATCGTCCCACACAGATCATAACAAATGTTACCTATTCCTTCAGTTTTATTGAAGGATTTTGTTTCTAGTTGACCAACTTTGTGGATAACATCTCTTGTAATTTATTAATCGTTTATGTTCGTATACGGCAGTTGCTTTGTCATTAAATTTTTGTTTACTCTCTTCTCTTTTGAAGTTATAGACATTTTTCTTTTTCATTGTTTTTGTGACGATACGTGAGTAGTTTTAGCATTGTTTTTTTTTGTTGGCTTCCCGTGTCTTTGACATGTTGACCGATGAGAATCATTGCGTTTCAGTTTATGGATGTTGGCTTATACAATTCTTTACCAAACTTGGTATTTCTCGAATGGTTTGTTACTTCAAAATCCTTTATCATTTTTGGTGAGAACTGTGGCTTGATTATTGGTTTATTCATGTCTTGCTATGATAGGTTTTTAAACCAATTGTAGTATGTTACTTGAATTGATTATACTTTTGACGAATGGTTACCTGAATTTGATAAGAGCATAAATGTCGTTTTCGAATTTTGAAAAAATCGATGTCCATTGAATAACTTTGATAAATTTGTGTCTTTCTTTGTCCATCTCTTTTGGTGGTAGAATTTGGTTGAAATTTTCATAAGTTTACTACTAAAAATGTTACCTGGTTGATCCTACCAGTAGTCATATGCTTGTCTCAAAAATTAAGCCATGCATGTGCAAGTATGAACTAATTCAAATTGTGAAACTGCGAATAACTCATTAAATCAGTTATAATTAATTTGTTTGATGGTATCTTACTACTCGGATAACCGTAGTAATTCTAGAGCTAATACGTGCACTAAACCCCAATTGTCGATGGTAGGATAGGAGCCTACCATGGTGGTGACAGGTGACGGAGAATTAGGGTTCGATTCCGGAGAGGAATCGAGTCCGAGAAACGACTGCCACATCCAAGGAAGGCAGCAAACGCGCAAATTACCCAATCCTGACACGGGGAGGTACCCACGTCAGACGAACGATTTGCACGTCAGTATCGCGATGGGCCTCCACCAGAGTTTCCTCTGACTTTGCCCTGCTCAGGCATAGTTCACTATCTTTCGGGTCCCGACAGGTATGCTCACACTCGAACCTTTCACAAAAGATCCAGGTCGGTCGACGGTGCACCAAACAATAATAAGGATTCCATCAATTAACTTCCTTACGTCCAACGAATTTCCACACTCGATGACTTGCACACATGTCAGACTCCTTGGTCTGTGTTTCAAGACGGGTCGAATAGGGAACCCACAGGCCGCTGCTAGAGGCATACATATGCTATAAAATACGCATAAAACACACACTCATTTAAAAGTCGGGCCACTAACATCTCATGTGCAACAAGTACACATGCTTTTAACAACAGCACAACCCGCAACGGACTATACCTCAAGTCAAGTGGCGGACCGGCTCACACCGTTCCGCATCCAACCAAAGTACACCGCCGGCCCCCATTCGCTACCCTCTCGACAATTTCAAACACTATATTTGACTCTCTTTTCATCTTTCCTTCGAGGTACTTGTTCGCTATTGGTCTCTCGTCAATATTTAGTCTTGGACGGGATCTACCACCCAATTGAACTTCCCTTGTATACAAGACCACACCGTCATAGATACCTAAGAAAAATATCTATGAGCAATGAACCTAGACAATACCTTAACGAACCGAGTTCGAACTCGATCAAACCATACTCGGTGAGCTTTAAATAATTTTTTAACAAGTTAGTAATACTCGGTGAGCTTTAAATATCGGACAGCTGGGTCCAATACTCGGACACTACATTTACATTAAATGGGGCCAGACCCGGACACTACATTAACATTGTTAGTAATTAGTAATTGCCTAATTGATAAAATTGTTTTAAACAGATAATTTTTTGTTTTGATGAAATTAAAATTAAAATTTAAACAAAAGTTAAGTTGTCTGAAAAAGGCTGAGCTGAATAGCTTATACATCCAGATATCCTTTTAGTTATTCGAAATCTCATAAAAAGGGAAATAACGCACGCAATCACTTAAAAAAAAAACACTGCTGTTTTCTTTATTCGCCACACTTAGCCCATTACTAGCCAACTAGCCCTCATAGTCTTAAGTATCCTTATGGCCGAGAAGAGCAAGAAGCATGTTCTCATAGTCTCCCCTGGTATCTTTCATTACGGCGATTTCCAAGGAAACACTGTTCCTTTTCATATACTCTTGTTTGATAAGTTCCAAATCCACCTCCGCACGGGTTGTCACGACTCTAGTGAGAGCCCCCTCGTCTGTTCCCGTCCTTTTGATGGCATGACGAAGAACCTCCTCGAAGTAAGTCGTGGGACACTTTGTGCTCAACACGGTGGCCCTAAGTGCAGCCAGAAACTCATTTTTGGGGTCACATTCAAGATCTTTCACCAGTTCGGTCCCGAATCCATCGGTGTAGTGGTTGAAGGTTGCTCGGAGTTGGTATTTACCTCTGGTCGTCAGGATCCTGATAACCTCGTCGTCGTCGTAAGCCTTGTCGGATATCTTCTGGTGTAGTATCTTTGCTTCGGATTTCGCCAGTGCCATATTTGCTCCTTCACTTGCCTCGTAACGGTAAGCCGTTACGAGAGGCAGAAGAAGCTAAAGATCGTTTGTAGTAATGTTAAAACGTATGAATCGAATCAAGTTTATATAGTTCGATCAGATCAGATCAGATCGATCATGTTGTTTACCTTTTTGAACTCCCCCTTGATTTTGACAGCGAGGTCTTCTTCGATACACTTCTTAAAACGGGTCTGGTATGCTTTCCTGATCGAGATCAACTCATCGCAAGATCTTGTGCAAGCTATTTCTACCAGAACACCGTGGTTGCACGGTTTCCATTTCCGCATAGTTTCCTCTACCAGCACAGCATCTCGGTCGGAAGGATCCAATGTCCATATTAACACAGATCTCTGCAAGGGTTGATTTTATAAAATAAAATAAAATAATGCGCGTTATTTTATAGAACCAACCTCAAAATCACTGGAAAGTTCTTTGCCGAGTGAAACAAGTAGATCATGACCGTACAATTCGGAGTAGGTTTTGCGGATGACATTCCGTTGAGTGGCGTTTCTATGAGCCAAGATATCTATGATCAACTTCTCGTTTGTTCCCCAACCAGAGAATGCCTTGTTCAGCTGCTCACAGTCCTCGGCGGGAGAAGGCACGCATGAGGGAACCGTCAAAGTCGCCATGGAGTTCGGCAACAGTGCTTACAAATGAGACGTGGCTAATAGGGAAAGCAAGAGTCGTTGGTTGTGAGACTAAGATTATGTGTTGTGATATATATATACATAAAAAAAAAATGCAAAATCACTAGTGATCTCTTACCGACATCTGTATAATTTTGCCGACATCTCAGATCTACGCATTCCCGATAAGATTTTAGTTTGCCGACACATCTCATGATGTCATCCCCACCCAAGAGCGGTTGGAACGTTTTTTTCGACTCGTTAAAAGCTGTTTTAATTACATTTGCTTTTGTGCAATATATTATTAAAGTCTTCTAAATATCAATTGATTCATAAGAAGAAAAAAAAGGTTCTTCCCTATTAATAAAAGGGCTTAAAAGATAAGCTATTTCCTTCCAAGTGAATAAAGTCGATCATAAATTACAATGTCTAATTACATGGACTTAGCTTCTAAATATTTCAAAGGAGATTTGATTAACATGGTATTGCTTATTATAAAGGGAATAGATTCGATCATTTAATATCAACGGTCATGATTTGATATGAGCATTCTTAAGGATTCATATGTATATACTAAATACTAATTTACACCTGCACATCCAAGGAACGGTGCCCTAAAACGGTACCTGCCCCCTCCACCTTGCGATTCCACATCCACGGTCGTCTCCTCTCCAAGCCAACGTATCTACCGATGGCCAATCTACCTCTAACAGAGTAATGTGAGATACTATCAGTAACTGCGATTTCGGTCCCGCAACAGAGTAACCCATCGTCACTGATGGTGTGCAGAGAGAGATCTCAGTGCCATCAGAGTAACCCATCGCGAGTTCCGCGGAACTCGATCGCGGTTCTGCGGAACTCGATTTCGCAAACCATACACTTCGGTGAAGAATCCCAAGTTTCCAATTGCTTGGTCAACCACACGAGGATTCGACGGAGGAGACGAGCTTGTTGGGAGATAGTGAGGGCCTCTGACACTGGCAGTGTGCCGGAAACGAATCTTGCTGCGAAGAAGCCAAAGATCTTAGTTGCCGGAGGCGGAATCGGTGGGTTGGTTTTCGCACTTGCCGCTAAGAGAAAAGGGTTCGACGTTTTGGTGTGCAGAGAGAGATCTCAGTGCCATCAGAGGGGAGGGGCAATACAGAGGTCCAATTCAGATTCAGAGCAACGCTCTGGCGGCGTTGGAAGCTATTGATTTGGATGTTGCAGATGAGATTATGAATTCCGATTGCATTACAGGTGATAGGATCAATGGTCTTGTGGATGGAATATCTGGTAATTGGTACACCAAATTCGACACCTTTACTCCGGCGGTGTCAAGAGGACTTCCAGTGACGAGAGTGATAAGTCGGATGACTCTGCAAAAAACTCTAGCCAAGGCAGTTGGGGCCGACGCTATTCTAAATGGTTCCAACGTTGTCGATTTCGTCGACAATGGAAATAAAGTTACAGTCACACTAGAAAACGGAGAACAACACTCTTTAATTTGGACCCATATATATATATGTTTGTTGTGAAGTCGTTAGATCTAAAATTGACGATTCTCATTAAAACCGCTTGAATATGAATGAATTGGAACATTTTGGTTACAAATTTTGAATATATATCAGAAAGACTTAATATAGATTTTATAGTAAAATTTTAGTAATTACTATTTACCGTGTGTGGTTGATCAGACTACTGACTGACCAGTTAAAATCTCGGTGAATAGATTTTGAAATTTACGAACCTTGGAAGTTGGAACCCAATTCAATAGGGAGGGTACTATAAATTCAATAAAGAGAACATTTAAGGTAAAACGTTATGAATATGATGATTTTATGGTGTGATGATGAATTGATTGATGGGTTCTTGAAACCTGACGAGTGGATAAATTGGTAATTTTATATTTTAACAAAGTCAATGAATGCATTGAATTCAGTAAAAGGATATTTACATCCAGTCATCTGATTTCATCTAAGAGGGAAAGGTCAAGAGAAAGTTCCATTGACCCTCGATACTCGTTTGAACGAACCGTATGTCCCGAACGAACGAGGAGCGCACTAACCGATTAAGTCTCGTAGGTACACCCAAATTCCTCCCTTTTTTTCCTTACCCTCTTGACTTCTTCCATTCTGGTGTTGGTGAAAGAGGGGGGTGGGGTGGATCGATCAGACGATCATACATCATAGATGGGTAATCCCAAACGAACGCTCCGGAGCAAAGCAGCTCGCCTGATGTCTGATTTTACTTCAGTCATCCTCAATCCCATCTCCGATCATCATTCGTCCAAGACTGATGTCACTAAAGTATTTTCTTCTTCTTCGCCACCTATTGATTCAGGGAAATATTATTTTTAGGGAGATAAATTGATGGCTTACGTTTTAATTATGTTGTAAAATAAAAGCTTTACTGTTGTTTTTACAGGAGGAAGATGGAGGGACAAGTCTAAAGAGCACCGATGCTGGACTCACAGATGGCCCCGATACGTCTTCTTTTTCAGCATTTATGGTTTCTCTATTATCAACTGAAGAATTTGAAACTGAAACTCATCCTAACCAATTTAACGAGGATACTGCTGAAACTCAGCCTGCTATTTCTTCTACTTCGGCACTCAAAGAAACTGGTGGGAAAAAAGGTGTCATGGCACGGGGCAAACAGTCAGTAGGAAAAGCCATAAACAAGGCTGCTAGAATCAGTAGTTATAGATATTTTAGAACAGAAAAGAAGACTGATGCAAATGTAATTAGCGAGACAAATTCTACAGAACAAGAGTTGACGACATTAAAGGTCGTAAATGAGACCACATCACAGATCGAGCTCCCTCATATTTCAGAACCTTCATGTCTTCTTTCAGAAAGCTTGCGAAGTACACTCTATACTTCATTGCCTTTACAAGCTAAGGGGAAGATTTGGATTCTGCTTTATAGGTGCCCATAGACATCTTTATGTTATTAACATGATACTCAGCTTAACTCAATGCATTATACCTTGCTGGTTGCTGCATGTTTTCTTTTTCTTTTTATAGTACTTGGAGACATGGAATATCCCTTTCCACGCTCTACAGAAGAAGCATGATTTGCCCTGGTCACAATCTACTGGTACAGTTGATTTTTAGTATCTGAAGCTTTTTTTCCTTTCATGTTCAAATTTTCACAATAGACATTTTATTTATGTTTGTTGACCAATTAGAACAAAAAGTATGTCTTTAGAATTTAGATACAAGCTATGATATTCAATCCATCGGTTTGCAATACACCCTAAGGCGTCACTTCTAGTGGGCAGAATGTAATTCACATACACAATCAGAATAACATTCCATGTTCATTAGGATTAGCTCAATTGGTCACATACACTTAAAGTTTTTGAGCTTCCGGGTTTGACTATCAATGTATATTGTATACCCTTCCATTTTGAATTTACCTTGTGATATATCATGTGGTTATGGTATATCGCTCAGAGTTAAACCCTTCTACAGTTCTACTTATTGTAAAAAATATCCTTCTTTAAAAAAAAAAACTCCATGTATTCCCATGTTTGATAAGTACAGAATTATTAAAGTGACAAAGAGCAAAGTCAGCAGACCCTATACTTTCAAAAATTCAGCAAAGTCTCATGAAATAAATTTTATCCGACTAAAGAAACAATCATCTAATAAATAAATTAAATGTTGTTTTCTACATTTTTCTCTAAGATTTTAGGGTTCATGTATTTTCCAATATGGAACAGTACTTCCTATTATAAATTTATAATGTTACTCTGGAAATGAACTGTTTTAAAACTGTAAATTTAATATTTGTAATCAATTTATTTATGAATGGATTATGTTTATCCATTAACACAATCATTTTTTGTCACATTTTAATGTTTTCTCCTAGATAGTTGGGGATGAGAAAGGTGCAGTGTTTGGTGGTTTAGTAGAGGCGCCTCTAGTGTCCACATCTAAAAAAAAGTACCAGGTAGCATCATAGTTATTCTTTCATTATTATTGATTGTTCCAATAAAATCCTTTGTTTTAAGATGAATACTTGTTTTCAATAAAATTCTTTCTTTCAAAAGTCACTAGAAAATCTTTAAATTTTTTGAAGTATGTCTTCGGAAGTTTTTTCTTAAGATTTAAAACAATTATCTAATCATATGTTGGTATCTTACAATGCAGTCTTGACTCTCCTACCCATTAATGTAACAAAACATATTACTACTAAATTACAGTACATTTTGATATTGGGTGTCTAAACGCAAGTTGAAACTATTCCAATTTTAGAAATGTAACAATTGGTTTATGGTTTCTCACAGGAAACACATGGCGCTTTTGTTTTCTCTGACTTATTGAATCCTCCTGTCATTTTTCGCCCAACAGGTTTTCAGAATTTACTTTGTATTTAACAATTTTATATTCCTTTTATCCGAACCTCTTTTTTGAAATTGATTTATCATATATGTTTTGTAGATATTTGTAGCCTGCAGGATCTCATACTCGCATGCATTCTCAAGATGATTTCATTGTTGATTACCTATATTCTGAATTTCTGATGCATCTAAAGATATATAATTAGATAGTGAAAAAAATTCTGACAGAAATAGGTTATAAATGCCCTAGTTCAGCTTTTTTTAGGGATGTCTTCCATGTTCATTCAACTGAGCATTGTTTTCTTCTCTCTTATTTTCTTTAGGAATTCTTTCACCTTGTATTCACTCTTCTGCATATGTTCAGGTGATTTCAATTTTTTTGACTGAGCATCCATTCCCAAAAAAGATGATCTGTCTTTCGTTCAGGTCTTCAAAAAAGCATATACTCTTTTGCCCACTTCCTACTGTAGTTTTTTTGTTAATAACCTCTTATGAAGTCTGATTCATAAATCATTTAACCTTCAAGGTATCTTTGGGCTGATTGTGCTCCCACACCTACCAAAATTTTCGTCCTTATTTCCTTTCTATCATTTACTTCTCATTGGCTATGCATATCATTTTTTGTAAGTAAATCATCTGACTCATTACTCTTTCATACCATGCATGTGGGGATTGAAGCCTGTAGTCCTGTACTGCAATTACAATGCAATTGAGCATTATTGTTTGATTAAGTGGTTTCTTACAAACCTTGCATATATCATATCATCCGGTATGTTAGGCTTCCGATCTCTACTGGAGCAAGCAACTTAATGAATTCTTCAATTTCATGATTACTTAAGTTTTTCTCGAGTTATGAAAGTAAGACCCTAGGAATCAGTGCTTTCGTATTACACTGATTTGATTCAGGGATGATTTTAATTTGAAAACCTCAGTGCCTTGTAAAGAATTCTTCAAATCACTTCCAGCCCTCCAAAAATTTACATTCAGATAAATGGATCCATAGACTGGTACAGCACAAATGAATTTTTTATTATATTCTTCATTTTTCAACTACTACTTACTGTCGTTGGGAAAACCTAGTTTATTCATTTCAGTTGGGATTTTAGAAATCTTTTCATTTTACACGAAACAAACACTCTAGCAGACACATCACAACAAATGAACATATTAATTATATGCCAGGAATATGCAGGTGCTAATCGGTATTTCACTCGATGCTCAGCTGACTACTTGGCACTGGGTGGTGGTGGTCACTTTGCACTTTACTTAAATGAAGACCTGTGAGCTGCTTTTATGTATCCTCATCATTAGCTATTCTGAATTCTGTTGGAAAATAATTATTTTCAGCAGATTTTAAGTGCATATAAATTTTCCATTTTAAAGGTTGAGTGGTTCTAGTTCTGCATCAGACACCTTTGGCAACCCTTGTCTCGCACACACTCAAGATTTCAATATAAAGGAAGTTGAGGTACATTACATAATGTCACATAATGATGCTCTGATTTCTTTAACCTCATTGAAACAATTTCAAAATTAAAATGCATAAACAATCCAACCAATTTTCTTTACTTTAATACTGCAGTTATGGGGGTTTGTATCTGCTTCCAAGTGTGAAGAAATGTTAGAATTATGCCGAACAGATGCACCCGGTATCTGCAGATGGTGATATTAAAAGTCTTTGTATGCAACCTCGTTCTACTGGAGATGTTGAGTCCTATAACGATATAGTTTACAAATAATCAAGATCTTGAACTTACTCATCTATTCATTAGCAACTCTTTGTTTTCCCAAGCAACTCAGCAAGATAGTGAAATATGTGCTTTGTCTGTTTGTTACTGTCTGTTTGTTACTGTCTGTATATATCAACAAGTAACTATTCACATTAGCAACTCTTCTGTTTGTTATGCATTTTCCTAATTTTCTTTCTTCTTCCTCAACACAATAATATCGTAAAGTGAAAAATTAAAATACTGTACTGAATTTCTTTTAAGATTGCATTATTCACTATTCAGAGTATTATTAAACAATTCAATATTTGAAAACTTCACTCTAAAGACTCTATTTTGTCCATAATCCTCCATATACAAAATACTTATCAATAAAAAATGATCTGTTTGCTACAAAAATAAATCAAGTAAATTATTCAGAAACAATTTTTTTTAATCCAGGTTTCTTGTTTGATATTTTTTAAGTTGAGAACTGCAATGCGTGTTTAATCTTCCAGCTCAAACTGCAATTTGAGGGTAGAGCCATAAAATTTTCAGTTGCCCCAATAACATGCCGTTATTATTATAAATGATATGTGAAGATGAACAGCAGGAGAGGGCAGACAAACTCAACTGAATCAATGTCACAGAGGGTTTTTACTCTTCCACACTGCCTACGTGAGAAAAATGGTCATCAATGATCGACGGAAAAGGTCGAGTACTCTTTGATTTGTGATTCTGTCAATGATGGTGTTAAAGATGCTATTGCGGTCCTGAAATGACGTCCTAAAACACATTTGCCAGAAATATTTTCTCTAAGAGCAACATAACCAGCTTCTCTACATAGATTTGTTAAATCTGCTCCTGTGTAGAGATGTGTAGCTTCCGCTGTTTGCCTGAGATCAACATCTTCTCCAAGCTTCATTTTGCATGTGTGTATACGCAATATCTCATATCGAGCTTCTGTATCAGGTGGAGGCACGTAAAGTATCTGATAAATTGCAAACAATATGATCAAAATACATGAGACAAAAACTTATGGGATGCTTGCTTAAAAAACAAATTTAATACTGAATGCTTACCAAATCAAAACGACCAGGACGCCTAAGTGCGGGATCAATATCCTGAGGACGATTTGTTGCTGCCAAAACAAGAATTCCCTGCACATAATTTTTTATTAACAGAAATGGTTCTTATCAAGAAACATACAGGATTCAAGAATGACAAATAATCATCCTTACCGTAGCTTGTTCCAGTCCATCCATTTCTGTCAGTAAAGTAGAGAGAAGCCTCTCTCCAACATTAACGCTTCCACCAGAACTCCCACCACTGGAAAAAATATAAAAATTGCATAACTTCCAAGGAATATGAGTAAGATCACTTCACTAATTAATGCAGAAACTGACATAATCTCATTTGTGTGATAACTTGAGTGGAATTAGGCAACTCCATGTTTTGTTAAATGGCAATAATACAATGTTCCAAGGAAACTTTATAGTTTTTACACATGCAGTAAAAAAACATAGATTTATAACAGCGAAACTGCGCAATAATTTAATCTTAGGTCAAAGTGTATTCCTTAAAATTTGTCGAATCATTAATTGCTTTTTCTGCATGCCAGGATGGTGTATGTGGGAAAATATACTAAATTGCATTATGAATTTATGATATATTAACACATGGATAGATGGTGAGAAATCATTACTAGCTTAGAAGAGAATATAGCTTATCAGTTAAGACATTTTGCATGTGACAACACAAAAGAATAAACATAAGAAAACTACACATTTTTGATAAGAAAATATTCGACAGAAGATTATTTTAACAAAATAGAAGAGGATGTGCATTAAATAATGCTGTTAATGTAAGAATGTTTTATGATTTATACGAGCCACATTTTTTACTTTTGACCTTTTTTCCGATAATTGATAAATTGTAATCTATTTGAAAGTTTATGTTTTGTACTACTAACCGTTTTGGGGCGATTGTATCAGCCTCATCAAAAAATACTATGCTTGGTGCTGACTGTCGAGCTTTATGAAATATTCTTCGCATCAAAGCTTCACCTTCTCCAACATACTTTGAAAAAAGATCTGCTCCACTGTATTAGATAACACATCAAAACATATAAAAATCAATAAAGGATGAATCTTTATTTATTTTTTTCAAACAAAAAAGTTGGAAAAAATTAATAAACAACTAAAAGGAGATTATACCATCAATTTTCAGAAATACAATTAAACAAAGACGTAATTAAAATTGAATTTTTGCTTCCTAATAAAAAAACCTCAACGAAAAGAATGAAGCCTGGGCGGCATGTGCAATTGCCCTGGCAAGAGTAGTCTTCGAGCATCCTGGTGGACCATGCAAGAGAACACCACGTACTGGTGAAATTCTCAATTTTTGAAATGCATGAGCATATTTTATGGGCCATTCTACAGCCTGCTGGAGCCTCCTCTGTTATAGTGTCACCCATGGTGAAGTTCAGTGAATGAAATAGCTACAAGAATGTTTATAAAGACTACAGTAACAAGAACGAAGTGGTTGGACCATTGGGCATATTGTACCTTCAGATCTTTTAATCCTCCAACATCATCCCATGACACGTTTGGTATTTCCTTTGCAATACCCCTTGTAATACTTGGACCGACTTCTAATCTTGCATGTTCCCAATCTTCTATTTTCAAATGAGGTATCCTACCCTCTTTAGTAAGACCCAGTGATCTAGAATAAGTAGATTTTGCGGCTTCCTTACACAAAGCTTCTAAATCTGCCCCAACATATCCATTGCATGCTGCTGCTACAGATTTTAAATCAACATGATGATCCAAATCAAGTCCTTTAGTGTGCAGCTGAATAAAATGACATCCTAAAATTAATACCACATGATATACTTGTTTGAATAATGAAAACAAATGCTATACTGAATTATTTTTCTCTAAACTCAATAACTAAATGTATATATGACCAACTAATTAACCAATTTCACCTCCAATATAAATAAGTGATCTAAATGTAGAATGCAATTACAAACTTAAGTTCAAAATTAGAAACACAAAAAAATCCATACCTCAAGAATCTGTAAGCGTTCTTCTAGAGAAGGTATCGTAACTTCAATTTCGGAGTCAAAACGGCCTGGTCTTCGCAGTGCTGGATCAATACCATCCAATCTTTGAAATGAGCAACAAAATATTAGACGTTTATTTCAGAAACAAATACACAACACAATACACAACAACTGAATTACCTGTTTGTAGATGCTATCACAGAAATATGTGGAAGAGATTTTGACAATGACTTGCTCCCATCCATCAGTGTGAGAAGCTGTCCAACTATACGAGATTCATGCTGCTTCCTAGGTAAATAGCCAACAAATAAAAAACTGTTAAATGGAAAACATATGTGATAATAGAAGAAATCATCAAGGTTATACAATGACCAATCAGCCATCAAAGAATCAGAAAAGAGATCCACCAAATCTGGAGGATTACTGGTGGTAAGTAAATAAGTAATTATAATTTGAGTTGAATGAGAGGTAAGTTTGACATTCATGTACCTTGAGTCACGAGGAGGACAAATTGCATCAATCTCATCAATAAAGATAACAGATGGTTTCCCTGTAGATGCCAAGGCATATGCTTCAGAAAATGCATCTCTCAGAAGCCTCTCACTTTCACCAACATGTGTTCTATGAACAGACTGTGGACTGCAAACCACCACCAGAAATTTGTCATAAGGAAAATCACAACAACTAGTTGAAATTCAAAAAGAGAGTTCACTTCCAATACCTAATCAAAGTCAAATGGGCATCACTCTCTCGAACAATAGCTCGGACTAAGCTAGTCTGAAATCAAATGAAGAAACCTCTGATCGATATTATTGTTCACAACTGAACCACAACAACCAAGTAACCAACAAGAACACAAGCAAGTTGAAATACCTTTCCAGACCCAGGAGGTCCATATAGCAACAATCCTTTCGGCCACTGAAGAAACAAACCAATAATGATGCGTAAAAAATCTTAACCAAGTGTAGAAAGTGGAAAGAGAGAATACTTTGAGGCCGATCATTTGAGCCTCACGGGCGTAGACTGAGGGATAAACGATGATCTCCCTGAGTGCCTGGAGAGCAATGGCATTTCCAGCGATAGCCTCTTCTGATCTCCAATGACCATTTCCAGTCTTCTCTTTGACTCCGACCATGGTAGGGGTATGGCGAAGAAGAGAATTTCAAGGAGAAGCTGAAGAGATTTATTATCAGAAATAGAGATTTAGAAAACAATTGAAAAAGAAGGTCATGGTTATAGACTTATACCTGATTCGCTGTCTGTCTAATAAGAAGAATAATTCTCCCTCCGGATTCTACTCCTCTGCAGAATTAGGGTTTGATTTGGGAATGTGTATATTTTTCATTTAAATCAGTAATTTTTAAAATCGTCATCCCTAGCCGTGGGCCGCGGCAAGTGGCATTGGGAAATTTAATCTAAAAATCTTCTAGTGTTTTATATTTTTTATACAGTTTATTCTTTTAACTCCTAAAATTTAGATCTAAGTCCTAAAATTTAGATCTAAGTCCTAAAATTCCTAATTTTTTTAAAATAGCATCAAAGCAACAAGCGAGGGAGATTGTGAGTTTCTAATGGAGGCAAGGGGAAAAGGAAAAAGACCTCTTTCAGAAGTAGAAATAGCAGTCGACTCCGGCGGAGGCGACCAAGATGGTTCGGAGTATTCCTCTAAGAAAACTTCAGAGTACTCCTCTTCTTCCTCGCCGTCTTTTTCGTACCCCTTTCTCTTTAGGGTTTGGGATTTTGAGTTTGCAAGATACCAACCAACTGAGCTATTGTATTTCACTTTTGCTGTTGTTGTAGAGATAGGAAGGTGAGGTTTCCAAAGGGGAAGAAGGTGAAGAAAGGAGAACAGAGATTTGCGAATGATGGTGAGAAAGATGACGATGACAGTTCCGCGTTTGGGTCATGGATGAATCCTAAACTGGCAGCCAAGCAGAGGGCCAATAGGAGAAATAGGAATAGGGAAAAGGATAGGTCTGACCAGTTTGGCAAATTCGAACAAATACTCGCTCGTTCTGAAATCAAATACAAGGTAACAAACTTATTCATTTCTTTATGTTTTTTACATTGTAAACTTGTAGATTATGTATGGATACTGAATTGGTAGATTTCCAAGAATATCACGTATAGCATATTATATTCTACTGTAAGATGATGGTCCTCTTACATTTTTGGGTGATCATTAAATTTACTGATTTCCCAGACCATTTAAACATTGTATTATGCTGGTTTTCTGATTTATCAAAGTCTCACTTCCACCCCCTGGGTTTGTATGTTGTGCTATCTGGGCTAGTGGATTGACAATGTTAATTGCGAATTCAAATTAGGTTAAGACTTGAGAACTCAAAATATGTTAATTGTTAATACGTTCTTGACCAAGTGACATTCTCACATTCCTACTGTACTATTATTAATAACGTCATTTTAATTTTGAAATCAGCAACATTTAACACTCAATTACTCTGTGGATAGTGGACATTGAATAATGATCCCTTAATTCTCTGCAGGAAAATGCCGATTTTGAAGATGATGGAATTCAAATAGAGCCTTTCAATCTGGACCAAGAAAGAGAGGAAGGTTATTTTGATGAGCAGGGGAATTTTGTTGAATACACGAATAAGGATGTTAAGGTACTATCTTTCCTGCATCCAGTTGTGATTTTTTTTAGATCTTTATGTAACAATGATTTTATTTTATTTGAACAGGATGCATGGTTGGATAGTGTCGATGTTGAGCCAAGGTTTGCAGAAAAAAATAGTAAGAAACCGATAAAAGAAGAGGGTTACCAGGATCTTTCGTCAGAAGATGTTGGGAAGATAAAGAGGAACATAGCAAATACACTTAATCCAGGAGAAACGGTATTTCCACCAACTTGGGCTAATATACTCTGTTTCATATATATCAATAACGTGTAAGGCTTTTCTAATTAAGTAATTATTTTCTCAACTCTCAAATATGATAAATTGCAAAACTCGAACAACCAAAATATTTTTTACACTATGACTTTATATTTATAGAATTCAACATTACCAAGCAATTTGTACTTGTAGTCATAGGGAAATACATGCCATATATTTGTTTCAACAATAGGGTTGTTGCATAGTAGGCACTCTTTGATTCTTCATCTGTACATTTTTAAGAATTGAAAATTGTAAGCATTGTAAGGATGTTGACACTTGACTATATAAAACATTATGTAATGACTAGTCATTTGATAGTGTTTACCTTATGTTGAAGTAAGCAATTTTTGTTAATATTATTAATAAATAGTTGGTGTGTATTTATTATTATTTACGTGTTTATGTACTATAAGATTTCAGAAGCCATCTTCCAGTACTTTTTTTGTTCATTTCACACACTTAAAAAGCTATATGCTATTTTTGTCATTTCTATCTAGGTAATACAAGCCTTAAAAAGGTTGAAGGGTACATCCAGTAGTAAGAAGATAAAAATGCCCGTGGACATAAAACGAATATTCGACCAGCTCACTGAAGATGCCATGAAACTATTGGAAAATGGTGAATACAGTTAAGTTTTTGAAGTTTTATAATTTTAGTATTTTGCTATTCCACTTTATGATGTATAATGTGTTATAGCTTTCCTCTTGTTTTGTGCCAAAAATGTTGGAAGTTGTTTTTCCCTTTTACACTTTTACCCTATACTTCTTTGTTTGCTTTTTGCCACATTTCATAGAATTGCTCATTTTACAAAAAATTTATGATTTTCATTTTCAGATGTTTACCACGAAAAAAGAGAGACTTTTAACCGGGAAGCAGGTTTGTATATCTGTTATGTTTTGTAGTAAGTATGAACTATGGAGTATCAATGTATTCATGAAGCATTTTGGTGCAAAAGCTTTTTAAAATTGTTTTTGCATTTTTCATTGATCTAAAAATTCCAAAGCAAAATAGGAAGCTAACTACTGCACATTAACAATGATAAACAAAATTTTGAGAATATCGAGATTGTAAAATTTAGTTATTGAAAACAATATCGATGTTATAAAAATTAAAAACACATGACATTTTATGTCAAAATGGAGAGCATGTTTTATCTTGAAATACAAAACTTCTCTTTCTATAATAATTTTTTTTAATGTTGGATGCTTAGAAAAATAACTTAATATATCTTTCATCGGTTTGTTTTCTCCAGAGGGATATGAACGTGTAGCCCGTGCTAGAGGAGGCAACTCCAATGATGACCAGGAACTCTGGACAGGGCAAGATATTTTCTCACAAGACATAGGAAATGGAAATGGCAAAAACTCTGTCGTTGATATGGACATTCATCCTTCAGGAACTACAGTAACACAGATACCATCTTTTGATGATGGAACTGAGCTTGATATGTTTGGTGATGGGGATGAAAACAATATTTCCATTGCAGAGCCATCAACTAGTGTCGACCAAACAAGTAAACACCAAGACACATTCTTAATATTTTAATTTTTCAGCTATATTACTAAATATATTTTGTTCTCCTATATATCATGTATCTGCAGAAACTGGTGTTGAAAGTGTAAATGATTATGTGTTTGACGATTCATCTGGGTAAGGATATTTAGTCATATAATCTTCCCTTTTATTCTTATGTATTGTTATTTTAATCAAGCAAGTTTTTGAAGGCACACAATTGTACAAATGATATATTTCCATGCCTTGTTTTCTCATGTCATACATATTGATTTTGGAAAGTTTAACTTTTGGTACGTCATAAATGATAATATAAATATTTAGATTTATTTGCAGTGTAAAAAAGTCAAATCAAAACCTTCTTTTTTTAAAGTGTCCATAACATTTGATTTCTCAATCTTTAGAATCGTGGTCAAGTAGTTATAGTGTGTGGACATTATTTTTTGAATTAATGTTGGTGTATTTTTTTGTTTGTTTTTGCAGTTACTATTATAGTAACACCTTGGGTTATTATTACGATCCCACATCAGGATTATATTGCTCTGCAGCAACAGGGACTTGGTGAACTAGCATTTTCTTTTTATCAATTTATTAAATTATAAAATAGTTCTAAATGACATGTTTGAATAATTGAATTGCATGCTTTTTTTCTTCAACCTGAATTTTTATATGCAAGTTAATAAGTATTATCTGCCTTTTTATATGCAGGTACTCGTTTAATGAACAGAGTAATACATATGATGAAGTTGAATGCACTGTGCCTCCGGTTGCTTGAATCCTGAATTATCATTCATTTTAACTGTAACAATCGTACCCAATAATCATGAAGCATGATATTAGCCAAATATAACCTACCATATAATCCATATTTCATTTCTGAGTTCTGATGTGAGTATTTTTTGCCGTTGTATTTTTCTTCACAATCCTGAATCAGTAAACAATGGATATGTAGTGCTGATGTTGTGTGGATATTAAAATGGGAATGTATGAAGTTTTATAAAATTGATGGGTACGGAAATACCTAGGTGATATGGAGGAGCTCTAGGCCAATTATCAATTGATGTTGGTTCTTTTATTCATACGTATACATTATACAGTATATATATATACGTTGTCTATGCATGCTGTTAAAAATCAGTCAATAATAATATTATCTCAAACTAATGTTTCCATTATTTTTTTGGGCTTCAGGCTAACTTAGTCCTAATAAAAATATAATCAAATTTAAATATAACCTGGACGGCTAAGCGGCAAAAATGATAATTTCTGAGAAAGAGTTTCTTACTGAGAATTCTTACAGGAGGAAACATGACCAAACACATGGAATACCAAAAGTTTCTGGAAGGAAAGGAACGCGCGATGACATCAAGGTGGGAGCGCCGGAAGTGTTACTTAAGGAAATTTTGGAGAATCTAAAGCTAAAGACAAATTCAAGGCATCACACCGATTGTGGTTGAAAATAGTCTGCATTGCAATATGGAAGTTGCAAACCATTCGAAACTGTCCGGTAAGGTCCCATGGTTCTACGGCCATGAGCGAAGGTACCTCTCATTAGCATGAGAGACTATCCTAAGCTTTTTATTTATCTTCTCTAACTAGTAAGTAGTAACTACTGTGTTCTCTGATTTTCGAACTCCATCTATTTTTATTAAATATTTTATCATCGTTATAAAAAGAAGTTTCAGGAATACATCTCAAACAGACAAGATATATATAAATATAAAAAACACGACCACTACAAAAACCAATATATCCAACACCTCAAAAGTCAAAACAGATGAGAAGAAATTAAGGCAATTTTTTTAAATACACGATTTATCATTTGAGTAATGAAATTAAGAGTGCAAAATTTGAAATCAATTTGGTTTGAAAAGTTTTGCAGGTACTATATATTATACTAGATAAAAGTCTACCAAAATGTACCAAAAGCAAATAAAACAACAGAAAGAGACACTATAATTAGAGGAAACCCGTACAAGGAGGGCATTCTAAGCAGTAGAACCTTCATTCTTCTCACCCGTACCACCTTCTTTGGAAGATGATGTAATAGGAGGAGCAGCTACATTGACTGCAACATTAGTAACTTCCGCAGATACCTCAGCTGGAGGCTGGACTTGCTCATCCTCTGGCAACGGTTCCTCCATATACTCATTCTCAAACGCATCACCAGGAACTTCGTAGATCCTAACCTGAGGCTTCATAGGATCCTTAACCAGAACGTATTTACCTTCACCCAGTTTCATGAAAAGATCTACAATTGATTTCACAATCCCCCACATGTTGGTAGTGTTCAGATTGATTTGGGCGGCAAATTCTCTCGGCTTGTACCCGACAACACTAAGGATCACATGGTTGAAATGGTCTTTGATATGACATCTTGAAACATACCCTAATTTCATCATATCTGCCCCTGCAAGAAGAGCTTGCGCTGTCCACTTGGCAAGTTTGTTGGTGTTGTTCTTCAGTTCGGTTGCCAGAACAGCTCCTCTTTGGGTCTCAAGTTTCTGTCTCCAATCCACACCGGAGTATTTGGGATCGAATTCATTGAGTGCATTCAGAGTCAAGTAAGAACGTTGCCCCTTCGTATCAGAAACAGCATGTATTTCACATCTTGCCACAAGGTACATATCATCATCAAGCTTCCATCGCCTGTAGCGGTATGCCACAGAGGCAGCCTCTTCATTTTCAGATGCAAATGGATTGGGTTCTTCAAATGTGACCTTGTTGCCATCCCGAACAAGCACCTGCTGGGAGAAATTCTGGTTGATGAAAGCAGCCTCGACACCAAGAGAGTACGCCGAATTGAGATCATCTTTGGCTTCTGGAAGCGGTTCCTGCGAGGTTTCGTTAACTGAGAGCAAATCTAATTGTGACCCATCACGTTTATCAAAGAAAAGTTTATTTCCGACTCGTTGAACAACAATGTCCCATGAGTAAACAGATCTCGGTGCGCACATCAAAGCAGAAAGAATTGCATCAGTGGCAAAAACTGTGGCTTTATCTTCATTGGCAAGACGACGTATCACAGGATCGTCTGTAGTTGTAACCTTAAAGAAATTCCTCGATTTGAATCTTTCAACGCGCCTTTCATTCTTTGGATTAACACGATCAAATGTCTTGTCATAAGATTCCAATGAACCGCAGACAATCAAATCCTCTGGTTGATCAGGAACAGAAAATGATAATTTTGAAAAGGTCGAGAATGGGATCTGATCCAACATAGCCCAATCAGGTTGGATATCGACAGAGGATTTCAAAGCTGCGGCCTCTCTTCTGGATCCACCGTGGTAACCACCACCAGGACCGACATTAGAGCGACGGGATTGTTGATACAACCTATCCCTCCGCGCACGATCCTTCTCGGCTTCCCTTCTTTTGGCCTCAACCTCCTCATCCTTCCTTTGCGGAAGCTGATGTCTTTGCTGGAACCTCCACCTGGGACCGAACTTAGGACGCGGAGGTGGCTTCCCATCGACTAGGCGGAAAGTGTTATCGTCATCTGCGGCTGTTGCGAGAGCAGATGCCTCATCCAATGCAAAGTCAAAAACAGAAATCCCGGCACCTGCGTTTCGGGAAGCATTAGGATTATTATAGTTAGATCTGGTCCAGTCAGCAACACGACCAATCTTCTCCGATCGAGAGAAAGGGGCGAAAGGGATGTTCGTGGCACCGGTAGATCCGCAGGAAGAAGAGGAGAAAGGCGAGAGTGCAGCATCGGGAGGACCCCATCCGTCGGGATTGAAAGGCACGGCACCAACCTCAAAACCCATGTGGACGACGGAAATGAAACGAGAGAAGAAGATGAGGATTTTAGGGTTTTTTTTAGGAGAAATGATACTTTATATCGTACAGTATTTATACACATAACCCTATAATATCTGCTATTCTTATTCTTAAACACGAAACTTATATCTACTCTGCACAAGAATGAGAAGATGCGACATCTGAAAATATGGAAAATCTACAATTGTGTGTTTCATAACTTAGTAGTTAGTTAGTTCATGACTTCACCTTCACCTGAAGCTCGTTGGTGATCATTTTTTATGATGAGAACAAAAAACTGAATAAACTTTCGTCTGATCATTGAAAAGAGGTATATGAATAGTTTGAATACGTTTGTTGCACAAAATGTAATTACAAATAATGCAGCCGACAAACAGTTTAGCCTCATCAACAAACCTTCCTCTTAATCTCTGATCAATATTTAAATACAGAAAATAACATATTACGCTTTCTAAGTTCTAACTTTCATTCTTTTTACTAAGAGTTTCAGACCATATATTGCATGCCCACATGGATCAAATTGGTGTGGGGAATGCTCAAAGTGGCAATTCCTCTCCTACAATTTCTTCTCAAGAAAGCATAGAAGTAGTTTATTATCAACTTTTTAATGAACCATGAGTCCTTCCTAGCTCTGATGTCTCCATGTCCAAAAAGATAAACGACCCCAGAGTTTTTCGCCATACGAATGAAAGAGAGTTCACTCTCCAGACTCTCTGTAGTATCTAAAGGTTCTTGATCTGAGGCTTCTTGGAATGCCGAAGCACTGCCTAAATGTCTTATTTTTTCATCACGGATACAATCAGCCAAAAGAGGCACACTAATTGAGTAGATACTTCTACTAGGAGTGACTAAAATCCTTGAGGATGTGTCCATCTCAGTTTCACTGTCATCATCTCCATCACTCTCCAATAACCTTTCTTGTGCTTCCCGGCGAATGAAATTCTCAAGGCTCTCAATGAGAAGTTGTTGAAATGCCTGGTGATTTTCCTTTCGTACATCCTTGTAGCCATACCTGTTTAAGAGATGAAACCAAACCTATTTAGTCCCTAAAAAATAAAAAATAACAACCAAATTCAAATTTTGGTTTTATGTTTAACATACCTTGCAATGCACCGGAACAGATGATAGTTTTTAGGACAGACTCTTCTAAACAGAAACCTTTCGTTCTGAGGTACCACAGGGACAGGGACATATTTTATGGATACAAATATAATCATTGAGTGAATTGCTGGGAGAGCAGTGAGGAAATGACCAAAAATTTCTGGAATACCTTTTACAAGTTCATTGTAAACTAAACCGATGCCAGGTGCTCTGATAGTACCAAGATTACAACCCAATTCCATCAACAAATTCATTGAGAGTCTTTGTTTAACTTCTGTTTCATACTTCAAATTACTTCCATAATTCCAGATATACATTATGAGAAACATGACTGCAGCAAAAACCAATACAACCCAACTGCCATCACTAGCATTTCCCAAAACAGATGAGAAAAAAACCATCTCTAAGCCCAAGAAGAAGAACAGATATATTAACACAAATATGATATTGATCCTCCATATTAAAAGCATAATGATCGTCACTAGAATTGTTGTCATCATCATTACACCAAGTTCTGTGATGACTGCATATACAAATATTAAGTCAGGATTCACGAAAATATACAATAAACAAAAAGAAAAATTTCTCATTTTAATTTAGTTTTTTTATGAAGTTTAATTCCATTGAATGGAAACATAGATCTTAAATTACAATAATTAAAGTGAAAGATGGGCACGCCCATCGACTCAAGATTCTATCTAGTTTTTTCCTTAGTAATAAAATAACTAGAGAAGTTGCCTCAAAATTGAAGCAATTTACATTTATGAAGCATTATAATTATGTATTTACTTAAATCGTTAATATAAGCACCACTACTTTGGAATTGCATTGAAACATGAGTGGGGAAAATGCCTGTTGAATACGAGTTGCACATATCTGCATCATAATTCATAAGAACATCTTTTTTGATGAAGCTAAATTTCATTAAGAATAATGAAGAAGTTTGGGCATTACCTCATTACAAATATATGAGAATGAGTAAATAAAAAATATAGACTGATAGTTCATTAATTCTAGGGTGTTGCCTTAAAATGCTTGACTCATGCTTTTTACACATTTATTTTAATCAATGTGTGGTTTCTTTTCTTGAAGGATCAGGAATGCATTGAGATATAGGCCGATATCCTTGATTACTTATTTCATAATAACTTCTGGTGATCTCAGGATATGTTGTTTCAGGCTTTCAGCCCATATTTGACATACAAGTGAGGCAAGGAGGACTCGGTGGAAACTCCAACAGATTACATTCCCAGTAAACCTCTGTATGGCTCCAGTAATATGTTCCAACTTGACATCTTTATTTTGGTTTAGTACTAATCAGTTCTGTAGATTCCAAATGGTCTGATCAAGTATCTCTGTCAGCTCCAGTAGTAGTTTATTTGTATAACAGCAGTTGAAGAACAGGTGAAAGTGTGAAACAGTTTCCTCCTCAGAATTGCATAATAGACAGGTGGTAAATTGAATGTTGCCTGGTCATTGCTTTAACTTCTTGAAAGTGTTTAAGGAATCCCATCTAACTCTCCACAATAACACTGAGAGTTTTGTAGGCATATTGGACCAAATCCCAATAACTTGATCATCTTTGTGGCTTTTGTTTATAAGCTTATCATTGAAATATTGAATGAGCTAGGTGGGCAGAGGTATCAAGTATTTAGGTAGGCATTGCAAATATTCCCCTATTTTACCTAGGTAGTATCAGTCAGTAGGGATTTCCAAATTGCAGAATTTGTGGATTGGTTGATTATGACATCCTCTATGCCCTGGTTTCTAAAATTTCTTTCATTAACCCAATTATCTAATATGTATTGATTCTGCCCCCAGAATTTTGCAGCCTTGTTAACAGAGCCCACATAATTGATGATGATGAAATCTCTTATCCTTTAGGGAGAATCATTTGTTACCAAGAAATATATGGTTTTCTAACATCCCAAATAAATCCATATGTCGATTTTTTGACTTTTTTAATGATAGAGGCAGGGAGGATAGTTCCTTGTGCCTAGTAGCGGATCCAGGATTTGAAACCACCCATGGCTAAATTGAATGTTAATTTTAAATCAATTTTAAGATAAAAGTCAAAGTCAAAAGAAAGACCAAAATAGAATTTCCTCTAAGGGATTGGGTTTTTATAATTTGTTATATAAAGTTAATAGTTAATACTTATATATTTAGTAAGTCCTCAAAGTATTGTATTAAATCCACATGACCCCAATCCTTAAGGTTAAAATAATTATAAACTCTTCGAAGTTAAAAAAAAGAGAGTTTAGCATGAATTTCCAGTATTGGACCCCAGTCCATAGCCTGGGGTGGAGCCTTACTGGATCCACCCATGCTTGTGCCCAGTAGGTAAATTTCTCAGCTATTATCCAATTTACTAGCTGAGTTCTCCTTTCATCTTGACAACATATTTTCTATTAGTTCTACACTTCTACCAATTTCTTTTTGCCTATAATAGGGATACCAAGGTATTAGAAAAGAGTGGTCTTGGTTGGGATATTTTGCAAACCCTGGAAATCCAGTTTAATTAGTAATGTTTTTGAGTAATAATAGGTCATGCTCTTGTCCCTATTGTTCTAGGTCCATATATTCATTCTGTGAATGTTTATAAGATATCCTCTATGGATTTCAAGGATTTCTTATCAGCCTTTGTGTAGAGCAAGATATCATCAGCATAGATGAGGTGTGTAAGGGAGCCATGAAGGTGGCTTGATTTACCCTCTTCTCTATAAGTCTGCTAAGGTTATCCATGACAAGATCAAACAGAATTGGAGAAAGGGGATCACCCTGTTTGATCCTTCACTGATGTTTGTGCCCTCTAATAAAATAGAGAAAGAAGCTGATGAGATACAATTGTAAATGATTTTACAGATTAGAGGGGAGAATCCCATAAATTTCAAACTCGACTCTATGTCTTTCCACCTAACTGTGCCAAAAGCCTTCTTTAAATTTATCGTGTTATTAGAAATACCATTCCATTCTATGAAGGCTGTTTATGCGAGGATATGAGATCCACTTGCATGACCGAATCTGGTTGCCATAAAAACATGTAATACTCACTGAATGTGTATACATGCCCAAAAAAGTAAACTTTTAACACTTTAATTCTTCATGATTGAAATACAACTGTGAGGGTCACATGCTTGTATTAACTATTAACATTGTTCTAAAGACCTACAGGTAAACAACCCAAAAAGGTGAAAAACTATTCTAGAAATATATAAATAATTTCTACATATCTTTCTCATTCACTATATAATATATCATATCCTCTTAAGCTGGGTTCAAAACCCTTTTTATTTATTATTTTATCGAAATCTTATTGTATGATTTGTATCTAGTTAAACCAAAAAAAATGAAACTTTTCCTACATGACTAAATTCATTTGACTAAAATTATTTTCAGTCAACTATTTGACAACACGGAGAAAAAACTTATAGCATAATAAAGAATCATGCATACCATATGCATTTCCAATCTCAAGTGTGTTTCCAAAGGCAGCAACAAATGCAAGGCAGAAGAATAGTAGAAACCAGTTCATGACTGGAATATAAATCTGACCCATGAACCTCTTAGATGTATGAATGATATTTAGACGAGGAAAGCAACCAAGTGCGGTTGACTGCTTTATACATGAAAAAGTTGCTGTTGTCATAGTTCGACTTGCAATTAGTGCAGCAATGTTTGCTATGATCACAACTGGCCAGAAGACACTCTCTGCATATACAAGTATAAGATAACACAAACAGAAGAAGCATAGGCAAAAGACTTGACAATTTAAATTTTAAATATTATATATTCCATATGACAACTGAAAGACCAGTTTCCAATTCAAGAATAAAAATGCTCAAAAAAAGAAAAGACTGATAGGTCACCTGGAATTGAAGAAAAGAAAACTTGATCAGCTTGGGCATAATTTTCCATCAAGCAGGCAGCTTGACCAAGATATCCCAACAGGAGGCAAGGCAGAACAAGAAATACAAAAGTAAGCTGCAAAAAATAAAAAAATAATCCCTAGTGAAAAAATCTGGACCAGAAAAAGGATTCTTAAGAATCAAGAAACTACAAATAGAAAATTATATAAAATTTTGGTTTAACCTGAATTGATCTAACCGAGAAGTAGCAAAGATCTGCAAACATTGCTTCAGATCCTACAATTTCAATAGTTTGTAAGTAATGCAGAAAATCATATTCATGTCATTAATAAAATGAAATGAGGGGCATAGCCCATGTTACAAATGGTAAGGGAAATAAAAATTCTCACTGTCACTCTCCTATATAGCTAAATTCTTAGTATTATATAGCCAATGACTGATGCCTTAGAAGGTTTGACTCTCAACAGTGCATGGTTTATAAATCAATTTATAGATGATTAGGGTGTTTGTAGGGAGGAGGAGCATAGAGAATACTCACATCCCATAGCAGCTCTTTAGTGATCTGTTCTGGGGACCTGAGTGTGTGTTACTTGAGTTTCTTGTTCCCAAATGAGCCATGAGAGGCAAATAGCTTTGTGTATGAACTTCAATACGGCATTAATTATGTCTCTAATTCTAATGTCTTGACTGATATGGGTCGGTAACTTGGCATTGGAATGAGATAATGGGTATGCTCTTAGTGAACTCACAATTGAAGTATAAATGCCGTGTCTGATTTTTCCATGACTCCAGTTTCTTAAAAGTTCTGACAAAGCTCCACTTGATTTTCCAGAGGATAACTGTAAACTTTGCAGGCATCTTCAGCTAAATATTTTTTGCATGCATGTCTTTGGTGCCCCTATGTCCGACACTCTGATGATTTCTGTGAAGTGTGTGTGCCATCTCTGAGTGAGATTTTATAGTTACTACTTACTAGAACAGACTATACATCTCTGAATAGTATCCTTGCTGGCTAATATTGTCTTCTACATAAGTGAATCCACTGTTTGCCTTGGCCTGATATTCTCCAGACTGTTTCCCCCAATGTATCTTTCCCTGATCCAAAGTGAATAGATTGATTTGAAATCCATAATTTCTTTACCCTCTTGATCATGGCAACAATATAACATAATTTGTAGTGTAGAAATCTTTGACACCACCAAGGCTCTTTTCCTCCTTTGAGAGGGCCATTTGCCTCTTGTAAATTGATTTCCTGCTATTCCAAATGAAGTTATAGGAAATTCTTTGATTTTTTTTTATCAATGATGAGGGAAGTGAGGTGCCTTGAGCCCAATATTGGAATTTTCCAGCCATTGTCCAGTTTACCAGTTGTATTCTACCCCCATGAGAGACACCTTCTCCATCTGGACAGCATCTTCTTAATGGGTTCAATAAGCTTCCAGCATTGTCTAAACTCTAAAGGCTTTCTTTTTCCTTGTGATGGGGATCCGAAGATACACGATGGGTAGAACTTTAGAAGGGAAGCCAAGAACGGAATATAGGGTACCATCTTCTGAGCAAACTTTGGAATAGACAGCAACCCTTTTATCCCTATTGATTTCCAAGCCTGAAAACTTTGAGAAGACATCCAGGATACCCTTGATTGCATTTAGGGATTTTGGGTTGGCTTTGGTAAAGAGGACATCATTGGCATACATGAGATGAGAGATGGACGTAGCTCCATTCATTTTGTAAATATCAATTTTCCTTTCTCCCACCTTCTTCTCAATCAATTTGCTTAAGTTGTCAACGACCATGTCAAAAATGATAGGGGATAGGGAGTCATCAGTCACTTTGCTTTATCCCCCTTTGGTTGGTGAAGGAAGGGGTTGGGTAGCCTTCTACCAACGCCAAAAATGATACTGTGGAAATGCAATTTTGGACTATTTTGAAGAGGTGAGGAAAACAAGGTGGTTAATATGGCCTCCCATCTGCGGGTATCAAAAGCCTTTCTGAGGTCTAGGCTTCCAAACCCATGTAACATCTTATCTTCCATCATTATGTTGTCTGAAGTATTCCTCCCTGAGATGAAGGCTGACTGGTGTGAAGAGATGAGTTTACTCAATAACTTAGCTACCATGTCTACCAAAAATTGTGCGAGTAGCTTGTATATGAGATTGGCACGCACTATTGGTTTCATGGTCTGATGTCAGCCAGGTCAGATGCTGTTGTGGTCTTATGGATGAGACTTGAAAGTCAGGAGTGTGTGATTAGAAGCTTTAAGGATGGGCTTGCTTCTAAAGAAATGTTTTACACAGCACATTGCTGTGGGTTTTAATTTGTACCTTTGCAAGAATATGGTATAAAATAAATTACAAATATGTAATGAGAAAGAGGAAAACAAGTCATAGCAAGTCAAGCAAATAGTCAAAATGTAAATGATAAAAAAAAGACAATGGAATAAAAATATCATTTGAAAATAACAGTTCATACAAAATGGTGAGAATAGTTACCTGTAGCACAGAGAAGGCAACCACCAAGGGATATCCATGCTTTATATGAATTTCTTTTGAAGTAATAGAAAATATATACTGGATTAAAGGCTTTAAAAACTGTCGTGTCATGTTTTAAAATATTATAGATTCCAATTCCTCCAAGGGAACAAAACCATAATAAAAGAGCAGGCCCTACAGCAAGCCCCATATGACTTGTACCAAACCTCTGTATGCTAAAAAGGATTACAAGGAATGAAACTGAAATCATGACAACATGTTCTGCATAATTTTAAAACACTAAAATTAATATATAAACAGTACACCAACACCATAGTCTTTTGCCTGATACTTGATTTATAAAAAATGAACCATAAACGAGTAAATGGCAAAACATATATCCTATAAATAGAGATACATGATCACCTTGTTGAACTGCATCAATTCCGACCCTCAAACCACTAACAGCCGTCATGACTGCAAAATAAAGGATTTTAAAATAGGCTGAACATGAAAAAAAGATAATATAACTGAAAATAGAAAGTTAAAACCTGACATAGCTGGTGTAACAACTCCATCTGTTATAACCATTGAAGTACCAAAAAGAACAAGGACTAGTAGCAGTTTTTTAAGTATTAATTTTTTTTCAAGACACTCCTTGATTTTTAATGATCTTTCAAGTTCTGGAGATGGAACTTTGAGGTGAAAACTCGAAATACGCGCATCTGATGGCAACTGATTTGGTAAAAGGCTGGCCTTTGCATGTCTACATATCAATGAGTATAAAGCAAAAGTCCCCCCTGCAAACATGTCCTATTGAAATTCTTACAAAGAGGAAAAACTAAAAATATTTTACCAAAGGGAACAACAACTCGAAATTGCCATACCTTCACCATCATCATTAGCAAAAAGAACAATTAAAACATACTTCACCAAAGGTATCAAAATCAAGGTGTACAAGACTAGTGACAGCGCTCCAAGAACTTCTTCAGGGCCATTGATAGGAACTCTGTTGAACATCACATTAAAGGTATACAATGGACTTATTCCAACATCCCCAAAGACGACTCCTAGCGTTTGAAGAACAAGTATCAGCTTCTTGCCAATACTAAATTCCTGCAGTTAAAATCTATAAAAAATCAGACGAAGAAGATTGACGCTTGACAATGGATCATGCGTATTGCATGATCAAAATGTATAATTTGAGACTTGAGTAGCGTTGTTATTAACACGGTTTCATATTGGAAGACTAGAAATGGTTGAACCAAATTTAGAAATCAAAGGAAAGAGAGAGAAAACACGGACCGCATAATCGTTCCTATGGGCACCGGAAATATCAAAAGCCTCGACATCAAACGAATCGACTCGAGGACCAGTTCTTGTAAGTCTGGGCTCAGAATAATCACCCTCCTCTTCGTCGTCTTCCTCCTCCTCCGACTTAAAACTAAATCTCAGTGGCATCATGTCCTGATTCTCATCGTCTGAACTCTCGGAATCCCGAGCCACCCACCTCGATTCTGTCGAATCCATTTTCAACAGGCAATTACTCCCATTCTCCTTCTCCACACCACCACCAGCACTGCCAGCTCCACAACTCCCCTCCGCCATCGAGAAGAAGATCCTTTCTTCAAGTCAAACCCTACTGCGAGGAGCAATGGAAACACAGATCAAGAAGAGGATATTGCATAGCGGGAAATCTTAGAAGAGAGTGAGAAGGGGCGGGGAGATTGTAGAAATACAATTCGGATTTTATTTGGGGTTTTATTTTTCGCACAAAAAGAAGCGTTTTTTTATTTTATTTTAGTCGATTTACTCTGAAGTTTTGAACCGCCAAATGTGAACTGCGTTAAACTGTGAAATTACCATTTCTAATTTTTGTACTGTTAACAAGAAAATGGATGATGTGAGATCACGTCATCTTGATCCTTGTTTTCTGTATCTCGAATGAGTGGAGAGGGATCTGTAAGCCAATTTATAACCCATGTGGAGTGGAGGATAATTCTTTCCCAATTAACAGTGTAAGTTCCTTTTGTAGTTAAATATGTTTGAACGAGAATAATATTAGGATGAGTGATCTTTTAAAAAACCATCATAATTCACAATAATTATTAAAATTATTACTAACTGCCCGACGGTTAGTCGGAACTAACCACCTTAATCCCTATCATGGATGAGCAACAACATTGCATCCCATTGGAGCAATGCAATCCGTTCTTCCCTGGTCCTGCATCGCCTCTTGTATCTACCCTCATCGAAGGCAATCTCAGTCATCGTGATGCATCTCTTTAGGAGCTCTGTTTTTGGGTCCTTCTTCCCCTGCATTCTTCGCTGGTTCCGCTGCTTCCAGATATGGAAGAGAACCACGCCAAACATACTCCATTGCAATCCCCAAGCAGACGATCCTCGTGTGACGGTGTTGGGCTCTCGAGCCGCATCCTCGAATGAAGTTATCGCGTCCACGCTTGCTAGCGAGCCTGTGGCTTCCAGCGCATCCCGGAGCACCCATTTCGTGTATCCGCAGTTAAAAAATAAATGGCCAATCGACTCCATACCATGCTCGTAGAGAGTACACTCCCCACTGATGTCCATCCCCATATTAATCAACCTGTCTTTCGTCGGCAGATTGCGCCAACGGACCCTCCACAGATTCAGGGATACCTTCCCGACTTTAATCGCCCAAATGCCGCTAGCTAGGTCGTCCTTCGGAAATTATTCCTCCCTGAGCGTTGCCGTTGCATTCTTAATAGAGTTCTTCGCACCCTTTCCAATCCATGTTATTGAGTTATCCGCTCCTAACAGCGCACATCTCGCTATCTGCTCCCTGTGCCGGAGCGTAGCCTTCCAGGAATAGGAGCCACCCTGCTTCTGCTCTATTAATTGCAGCGGCCTCGACTTTACATATCTCTTACACATCCACGCGCTCCAAATTCCCTCCCCATCCCACATCCTGCAGGCTCGATCAACAATCGCAGCTGACTGGGTTGTTCTATAATCACGGACCCCAATCCCACCCTGCTGCTTCGTCCTGATCATATGCTTTCAGGCGACTTCTTTCTGACTTCCCCAGATGAATTTGTAAGTGATGGATTGGATGGTGGTGAGAGCCGCTTGTGGGACTATATTGCTCTGAACCATATAGCCAAATTTCCCCTGGAAGATCCAGTCGACGAGTTGAATTCTTCCCATATAGGAGAGTTTCTTTCCCCCCAGCGTGTGAGCAAATTCCTTAGCTCGACCAGCAAACTGTCGCAGTCCCTATATCTAATCAATTTTCCGGTTAGTGGAGTTCCCAGATATTTGACCGGAAGCTCATTCAGCTGAAACCCAAGTATCGTTGCGAGGTCTGATTTATCACCCACTCTCTTCGAGAAGATGGCATAGCTCTTCTCGCGATTGATTCTCAGGCCTGAGAACGTTGAGAATTCATCAAGCACCTCGCGGAGACCCTGGACTGATCTGCACGACGCTCTGCAAAAGAAGATTATATCATCAGCAAACGCAAGGTGGCTTTCCACCACTACGTCCCCCGACGTGTACAACTCGATTTCCCGGCTTCGCACTGCCTGATCCATTAGTCTGGACAGGTAATTAATAACAATTGTGAACAGCAGCGGTGAGAGCGGGTCACCCTGCTGGAGCCCCCTCTTGGGCTTGATTATCCTCGTAGGAGAGCCTTCCACGAGCGCCGAGACTGACACGGTCTTTACACACGACATCACCAGGCAGCGGAAGCTTCCATCTATCCCAATCAGCTCCATAACGACTTCTATTGCATCCCACCGGAGGGTGTCAAATGCTTTCGAGAAATCGATTGTAATGCACGCCCTTCTCGAAGTGCTTTTACAGTTGAATCCCTGCGTGAATTCTTGCGCGAGTCCTATGGAGTCCGTGATTCTTCTTCCTTTGATGAAGGCCGTCTGGTTTTGGTCTATCAATTTCGGCAGTACGAGTGATAGCCTTGTAGCTAGAATCTTCGCGAAAACTTTATATGTCACCCCTAGACAGGAGATGGGTCGATAATTGCTGAGCCTCTCCGGTGCTCTGATCTTCGGGATGAGGGTGATAATGGCCAGGTTGAGCGAAGTTAGCATTCTTTTTATCCTGAAGAAGTGCAGCACGGCCGAGATAACGTCGTTCTTTATCGTGCCCCAGTGATGGACTAGATATTCCGCAGTGATTCCGTCCATCCCTGGAGCCTTGCCATTAGGCATACACCTCAGCGCCTTCCAGATCTCTGCCCCACTTGGGCATACCCTCAATTTTGCATTCTCCTCCGCCGAGAGATTGTCCCCAAATGCTATATTCAAATTTGGCAGCGGCAGGAGTCTCTCATCAGCCGAATACAGTTCTGTAAAATATTCAATTGCTCGCAATTTCATCTCTTCCATCGAATGGATCTGCCTTCCATCCGCATCCAAGGTCCCCATAATTGAGTTCCTCGCGTACCTCGCTTTTAATAGCTAGTGCGAAGAATTTTGTCCCCTGATCACCCTGGGTGATCCAATTAATGTGCGCGTGTTGCCTAAGGTCCTGCTGCTCTCTTCGTTGGGTTTCAATTAGTTTGGGTTTCAATTAGTTTGGATTTCAAATCGCCGCACGACGCTTGCAGCTCCTGATTGCAGTCTGGAGGCCTCGGCCTGAAGTTTGGCAGCGATCTTCCTCGAGGATTCATCCGTTAGTCTCTTCAATTCCGCCCAATTTTTCCCCGCTTGCCAGACTGCGTTGATCTTCTGCTGTAATGCGTACAACGGGGATCCTTCGACCCGCGTATTCCAAGCCTTCCTGAATGCCTCGTTAAATCTCTCTTCTTTAAGCCAACTATTGAAAAATTTGAACGGCGTCTCCTGCTTCGCCAGTTGGATTAGCAGACCGGCGTGGTCACTCGTGGTTCCTATGACCAACCTCGGGCGAATATGGGGCCATCGCGATACCCAATTGGCATTGCCAAGTGCTCTGTCCAGTCTCGACCGAGTGTGATGCGCCCCGGTGCCGTTCGACTAGGTGAATTCTCCCCCCACTGACTGAGCTCTGTGAACCCAACTATTGCTGCCTCAAACTCGGTCGCACCAGCTCTATCGAAACTCTCATGTCCTTCTCTCTCGGACGGATGACGTATCTCGTTGAAGTCACCGATGATCAGCTAGTCGTTATTTTGTGAAGCTGCCCGGATTGAGTTGATTTCATCCCACATTGGCCAACGTTTGACGGCAATGCGTTCCCTATATACCACTGTAAGGTCGAACGTGTCCCCTTGAGTTATAAAAATTATTAAAATTATTCTCGTTATAAAAAAAAGGTCAGTTGACGTAGGACATATGGATATTTTTTTTAATGATATGGAATCAAATAATTATTCATCAAGTCATTTTCAATTTGATTTCGTACTTAAGTAAAAGTTTTCATGTGCGTCTTGGAAACTTGCAATTAATCAATGTTTATTGTATATTAAATTGTAGTTATTAATAGCTGAATTTTTTTTGACATATGTCTTTTCAAAATTAAAATCTTATATAAAAGATCCATACATAAACTAACAAAATATTTAGTTACATTACTTACATATAAATATCTAAATTATAGTAATAAGAGAAATTTCAAAAGAGATTTAACCTTAGAGCCTTTTTTTAGAGGTCGTCAAATCTCAGAGTCTATTTTAAAATCGACCATGAAATGAAAAATTCATTAAAGATTATGGTGATCTCGAGGTCATTTTAAACATTTCGTCCACCATTAATTTTCAATTATTTTCTCACTCCGTCACCTTATCTTTTTGAAAAATTCAAAATTAAATCCATAAACAAATAAAAAACAATTAGCAACTAACAAATTTTCAAATAACATTAATTAGATAATAAAAATAAATATACTTTTCAATCTTCAAGTCTTTCTAAGTTAATTGATCTAAATTAATCAAGATCCACCACAATAAATGCTTTTATAATCAATAATGTTCTATTTTATAGATACAAGATTATTGCAAAATTAACTTCTCTATGTCAGGTACTTTGATATCCAAGATGACATGGGAATCACTGCCAGGTTTCTTATTTTCATCAAACTTGTAGATTGGTTTCTGTTTTAAACCCAGCTTCATTCTCAACATCAAAGAATTAGCCATAACACCGATTGAACTCAGACCCATCAAGGCTCCAGCAAAATTAACTTCTCCATTTTACAACGGGAGGTTCTTTGATATCCAAGATGACATGGGAATCACTGCCAGGTTTCTTATTTTCATCAAACTTGTAGATTGGTTTCTGTTTTAAACCCAGCTTCATTCTCAACATCAAAGAATTAGCCATAACACCGATTGAACTCAGACCCATCAAGGCTCCAGCAATTGATGGTGTAAGCATGGTTCCAGTTACAGGCAGCAACAATCCAGCAGCAACTGGAATTCCAACCTATATATAAAATAGAAGATCAAGATTTAAGGTCAACAAGATGATTGCACCAATTGATAATATCATCACTAAAAGGAACTTACAATGTTATAAGCAAATGCCCATCCAAGATTTTGCTTCACTGTCCTCATAGTAAGTCTACTTAGTTCAAATGCATCGACAAGCTACATTAAGAAATCCGAATGTGAAACAATTTTGACTAAAAAAAGGAAGCCCTTTCTAGTTTCTAGATATTTTATTCTAATGATAAATGATAAATCTACTATAAAAAAAGCTAGACCATAATAAACCATAAACCTCGGCTCAAAGCTAAAGGCTGCAAACTTTTATCAAATTAAAACAAACAAAATCCAATACATGAAAGATATACAATGGTTACTGATGGATCTATAATTTCTATATGGGTTGTCCACTTATCCTTCTTTCAGAAATAGTCAAATACAAATAGGATTATTGTCAAAAGTACTCACCTAAGGTTGCTTTTGTGTTAAAAATAACCACCTATATTTTTTATGACCATTTTACCCTTAAAAATTATTTAAATTTTCATTCATATGCCATTATTATTATTAAGAAAACGGGTAGGCATTTCTTGGGGAGAAAAATCGGGACGGCATTTCTTCACCTTCATCATCTTCCAGATCTTCTCACGGTCTTCTGTCCGACCTTTTCTGTAATACTCATTCATGATGGTACATTGGATTTCATGATGGCAGATTGCCACATTGGGTTTCATGATGGCAGATTTTTTGGGGGCAGAAAACCCCAAAATCCATCGTCCTCCCAACGATGGGGTTTCATGATATTTTCTTTACGAACAAGACCGATTTATCTGTCATTGGAAAAAAAGCATCTTTGAATCATCATCAATAGTTGATATGATATCAGCGAGAGTGGTTTATCAAGAGCTAAGAAGCTTCATTACTTCTAGTTACATCTCAAAAATCTCAGTCAACCCTTTTTGCTCCAGCTCCATTGAAGGAGGAGCAGAAGAAGAAATGGAAAAGGAAACCATATCCGACTCCAATAAAGACATTAATACGAAGAGCAAAATCACAGAAACAACTGCAAAAAGAGAACCCATATCGTATTATTGAGAAAGCTCCTGATAATGGTCTTCTGGTTCCAGAACTCCAAGTCTAGGTTTGAAACTCTAAGGCTTCTAGCTGTTGTACAACTCTGTATCCAAGCGGGTCTTGATCTTCAAAGCTACCGAGTTCCAACGGGTAATAAATTAACTAATGAGGGGCAAATTAGGAAAATTTACCCCCTAACACACCCTAACCACCTAACACCTAGGTTTGGTGGTTAGTTTTGACCACCAAGCCATCTTAGGTGGTTATTTTGACACTCACCCATACAAATAACACACCTCTCCATTTTGTTCCTTCTATTTTCATATTATTTCTTCACCTTCTTGCACAAGATATATAACTAATAAGCATGATTGTTATAAAATTTATGGTTGCCAATAAGGGATAAGGAAGATTACTGAGGATTACACAAGGGGTAATAATAATCCAATATAATAAGCACGATTACACAAGGGGTAAGGAAGATGTTTCTGTTGGAAAGATTAACCATTAATATTTGGACTCATGATCAACAAGTTCACCTATGCAGTTGGACAGTTAGGTGGAGGAAATTACCCATATAAGTATGGCTATCCTTCTAGACACCCTCAAATGGATAGGAAATGTCTCCTCTATAAATCTGAGGATAAGAATATCTATCACCACTTCTTTGATTACTTAGATATATAATCAGCAGATTTGGTGATGTAGGCCTTGAACGATGTATGGGAACAGATTCAAAGAATGGATGAAATCTGTCCAGACTTGTATTTCAAAACAATGGAACAGTGAATTATCGATTAGGGTTTATGTTTCCCTTGAAGTTCGATAATTTGCAAATTAGATTATCCTAATCCAAGGATAATCGTGATGTGAAAATAGGAAAGAATAATAAAAATCGGTAGAAAATAGAAAGAAATAAAAGAAAGAAATTAAAGAAGGAAAGAATTACGTTGAGAATTTACCTTGGATAAAATAAAACTCAACTGACTCCCATCTTCAGGGTCCACTCATATTTATACTCTCATGGTTTAATAGTGGAAAGTCCACCATGAGAGTCCAAGCCATTTTATTGGGCTTGGTCCAAGGCTCGATTAGAATCGAGCCTATTATTAATGCCAACACTTATAAGGGCTGCATCAGGCGACCCCTCTTGGAATACAATTGTCCTCAATTGGTTGTCTTCCTCTGCAGGTGGATAATATCTTCTTAAATCTGCCACATTGAAGGTTGATGACATGTTGAATTCTGGAGGTAGATCTACTACAAAAGCATTGTCACTAATCTTCTTTAGTAGCTTGCAAGGTCCAAAATTCCTATCCTTCAGTTTAGAATAAGATCCTGCTGGATATCTGTCTTTTTTTAAGTGAACCATTACCAAATCACCTTCATTGAAAGTCTGAAATCTTCTAGACCTATCAGCTCTTTCCTTGTAGAGATCGTTGGCTCTGATTATTGATTCTTCTACTTGCTTGTGTATCAATTTGCTGGTTTCTATAATATCTTCTACCTTCTTATTTACGTGTAGCACTTAACCAGGTATCGCGTAGTGGCCTCTACCAGCGTGGAC
>LFYR01000733.1:66601-131318 GCA_001185155.1 Zostera marina | reverse complement strand
ATAAATCTTCTTCCTCTTCTGAAAAATCTTCCTCAGTCTGTCTATTAAAAAGTCCTCCCTGTCTGAAATTTTCTTGCTGCCTGAAATTTTCCCCCTGTCGGATCTGTTCTTCCAAGCGATCCCTAGCTGTGGGTGGGTTTCTTCTTCTGAAATTTATTGTCGGTTCTGTCTGTCCATTCACTGCCGGATCAGCTCCTCCATGCGGCTGAATAGGTTACAAATTCTGTTGCATTGTTTGGAAGCCGTCCCTAACAAAGGTTGTTAAATCGGTTAGGGCTTTTGCCAACCTCTCAAACTCTTCACGTGTGACATTCTCGGCCATCACTTGATTTTGTTCTCACAAATCCGTCCAGAACAGACCGCAATTCCTGTCCAGAACAAGTTACAAATCATTTGTTTCTAACTCGTCCAGAACAAATCACTGGAATAAATCGCAAAGGATTTTTTTTTTTTCCACGTGTGCTGGAATAAATCGCCCAGAAATCCGTCCAGGTGAATCGCAAACGTGTGCTGAAATCCGTCCAGGAATAAAATCGCAAATGTGAATGTGTGCTGAAATTCGCAAATGCAAATCCGTCTGACTGTAAATCGCAAATCCGTCTGAATGCAAATCGCGAAATCCAAATCCGTCTGAATCGCAAATCCGTTCTTGGCCAACTGCAGATCGCGAATCCCTCCTAGTCTGATACCACTTGATGTAGGCCTTGAACGATGTATGGGAACAGATTCAAAGAATGGATGAAATCTGTCCAGACTTGTATTTCAAAACAATGGAACAGTGAATTATCGATTAGGGTTTATGTTTCCCTTGAAGTTCGATAATTTGCAAATTAGATTATCCTAATCCAAGGATAATCGTGATGTGAAAATAGGAAAGAATAATAAAAAATCGGTAGAAAATAGAAAGAAATAAAAGAAAGAAGGAAAGAATTACGTTGAGAATTTACCTTGGATAAAATAAAACTCAACTGACTCCCATCTTCAGGGTCCACTCATATTTATACTCTCATGGTTTAATAGTGGAAAGTCCACCATGAGAGTCCAAGCCATTTTATTGGGCTTGGTCCAAGGCTCGATTAGAATCGAGCCTATTATTAATGCCAACACTTATAAGGGCTGCATCATTTGGGCTGATTATCTTGTTTCAATAGAAAACCAGATTTCTACAGTTAGTGCCACAACAGTAATGCATGATCATATTCGAAGAAATCTGCCGCCATCGACTTATGTTCCAGATTGCAGTGTGGCATGTATAGAGAAAGAGATGCACTGGAATGTATAACGAGGTGGATGTGTCTTTGCCACTTCTCAAAGACAGAATCATGGAAGACACCAAAGTTATATTTAAAGTGTCTTCTTGAGTAAAGTGTCAGGCATTATCTCACCCCCTCGCTTCACTTTGAGCATTACCTCATTTAAATGACAAAGCAAGTTGAAAAGGTCTGGAAAATAATGAATATTCCAGTTCCCACCCAATTCAGTTCAGATATTAGATTAGGGGATCTGACAGAGGCAGCACAAAAGATTATGCGCCACTCTCCCCCTTGGGGGCTAATATGGAATGCTATTGGGTACTTGTCGTGGCATATATGGACAGAAATAAATAAAAGATATAGACAACACATTAGTAGGCCTCCTGAGGTAGTCCTTAAGGAGGTCATTAAAGACATCAGTCTCTCCTTTGATTCAGTGTATTACAAGAAAAGTTGTTGTCACCCTTTGGAGACATCTATGATGAAAGTTTGGGAGACCAACCTCCTGAGGCAGCGTATCTAGTTACTATATAACTAGACTACATAGCTAATGGGAGAGAGTCAATGAGCTTTTTGCTCATTTCTTTTTACTTTTTTTCTATTTCTATACTCTATTTTTTTGTAAACTTGGCATTAGCCTCAGTTTAATGAAATTTAATTGCTTCAAAAAAAAAAAAGACCTTTTCAACTTTTTTTTTTTGAAGCAATTAAATTTCATTAGAATAAGGCTAATGCTAAGTTTACAAAAATAGAGAATAAAAGTAAAAAGAAATGAGCAAAAAACTCATTGACTCTCTCCCATTAGCTATGTAGTCTAGTTATACAGTAACTAGATACGCTGCCTCAGAAAGTTGGTTTCCCATACTTCCATCATAGATGTCTCCAAAGGGTGACAACAGCTCTTCTTGTAATACACTGAATCAAAGGAGAGACTGATGTCTTTAATGACCTCCTTAAGGACTATCTCAGGAGGCCTATTAGTGTGCTATCTATACCTTTTATTTCTCTCCGTCCATATATGTCACGACAAGCATCCAATAGCATTCCATATTAACCCCCAAGGGGGAAAGTGGCGCGTAATCTTTTGTGCTGCCTCCGTCAGATCCCCCAATCTAATATCTGGACTGGATTGAGTGGGGACTGGAATATTCATTATTTTCCAGAAGGCGAGATCCAGGTGTTCCGCCAACGGAATTAAAAGAGATCTGGAATAAGAACAGTTAAAGAAAAGATGACTTCTAGTTTCATCTTCCAGATTGCATAACAAACAAACAGAAGACACTTGTACTCTCCAACCCCTCAGCTTCTTGAACGTGTTCAGGTGATCTCATTTCACCCTCCACAACAGAATAGAGAATTTTGTCGGCATCTTCGACCAAATTCCCTCAGCTAACATGTCTTTATGCTTTCTATCTCTAATACTTTCCACTATTCCCCCCAATTTATTTATCGGAGTACCAGATCTCCACACAATCGTACTATTGGCCCTACAATCCAAACATTTATCCACTAGGCTTCTTTCTGAAACAAAAGCTTTCCAAAAATGCGAATCCACAGTAGGCCTGATTTGTATATCATTAAACGCCTTTTCTTTAATATACCTATTTTGGATCCATTTTACCAGAATAGAATCGCTCCTATCCCAGTAATTTAAAGCTCTTTTAATATTGGTTGCAGTGGTGATAATAGGTAGGTCTCTAACCCCTAGACCCCCTTCCGCCTTGGGAAGGACCGTTGAAAAGGTCTTTTATGGCTTCCTGATGTAGGGACATTTTATCATGTTTCCCCGACGTCGGAGGTGTCATACGAGGAGCCCTGCATTGTCATTTGTGAGTTCAACCCTGTTACGGAAGCAATCAGGCGGGTGAAATGGCGTGTATATTCCGCAATGTTTCTCCCCTATGCTTTATACACATCAGAACTTTATTCACTCTTTGTTGGCAAGTTTTACCAATATGCCGTGTAGTGAGCTTCTGGGAAAAATCTATGGCCTCTTAGTCCAGGCCGCACTATGTCGCCTCTTAGTGGGAACATTGCCCGTTAGAATTCCTTCGACAAAATGAAGAACTTGGTAGTAATATGATAATATCACTCATACATATTTTCAGCAACTTATAGATATTTATAGAAAGTGACCATCTTGGATTGAGCGAAGATAATGAATCAATTAATTGGCGCAATAAGGGTACCCAATTAATTAAACAGTCTCCATTTTCTTATACCTCCCAAGTCACATAAACATTAACAACTAGCTGTTTTGGTCTTCTCCTCAGTTGCCTTCTTGAGGATATACAAATCTGGTTGGATATCATGGTGCCCTTTTTGAAATCAGCATATCTCCATTTAGGAGGCTGAAATCCTATCTCGGTCTCTCGTTTTGGGATTGACAAATCGAGTCAGCATAACTTTTCACCATCTTCAATCAATGTCTCAGAAAGAATTTTTGAGGACTCGGCCCTCTCTTGCTATTGCCAATTCGATTATGTCTGATCCAGAATATTATGGTTTGGGAATCTGGTCGCAAGGCCTGATCTGAACGTGAAACTAAGGAATCATCCACCATGAGAAGATCTCTCTAGAGCTCAGGGAATGAGATTTTTCACAAATGAATATCTTAATCTTTCCCTTGGCTTTTCTCCCATGTTTATAAAATATCAGTGAGTTTCAATCTGGGCTTGGTCACCTATGGGCCTTGCCCAATCAACTGGTAAAGTAGCGATGCCTTGACTATGCATTAAATGATTAAAAACATATATGGTCCATCCCTAGTGATGATTGGTTCGTTATGATCCGATTTTAGAATATAAAAAGTTATCACTAGAAAAAGACAACCAACCCTAATAAGTGAATATTGATATAATCGAAATATTTAACCAAGATAATTAAACATAAAAAGAAGGATACAGAGGGGAGAGAGAAATGAAGCTTTTTTGTACCTGTGATAGTCTATTGCCCATGAGAACAATTGACGATACGTCACTGGCAGCACCAACTCCTCCAGCCATTGCAATTCCAACATCCGATGAGGCTAATGCAGCTGCATCATTGATGCCATCACCAACCATAGCAACTACTTTATTTTCTCTTTGAAGATCACAAATAAATATCTTCTTCTCATCCGGTTTAACTCCAGAGAACACCTGCACAGTGCAAAACATAAAATGTGTGCATTTACAAATCATAAAATCAGATATGAGGAGCACTCAAAATATTAGACTGCTAGGTATTTTCAAAATGACAATTTTTCTCAAAATGTAAATCACTTCATTTTCACTTAAGAAAAAAATAATTTTTTTTATCGGAAACATTGATTTATTTTCCAATTAGAAGATGACATGATAGAAGGAAATACTACTGATCCATTATAGCAATTTTATTCTTTATTCTTACATTTTTTTGTTTATGTTGTTAAATATCTAGTTACAAGATAAAACAAATTGCTGATAACCAATTAGGATTTAGGACTAGAAACAGAGTTATATTTAATATGTGACTCTAGAATTCTTACATTGTCCTTGGAAATTCCAACCATAGATGCCACGTATTCAGCAGTACTCTTCTTATCCCCAGACAGCATGAACACACTTATGCCATGCTTTTTTAAAGTTTCAACAACATCAAATGCATCTTTCCTGATCTTGTCTTCAAAATAAATAACACCAGCCAAATTATTATCTACTCCGACATATACGAGAGACTGGTTTTTAAATTCTTCTGCATCAGGCACCGGGCTCTGATAAACTCCATGTCTGAAAAGTATAAAAAGATAACGGAAATAATTCTCATTTAGATGGTAATTTTTTTTCTGCAAAGGTAGATTTTTTTTTTCAATATTACAAATTTTATAAAAAAAATTTGGTGATTTTTTTCCCATTAATGAAGGACAATGTCCTAAGGACACAGTTATAGATCTAGAAAATTCGGTTTTAAAAACATACTTCTCAAGCCAGCTTAATGTTCCAACAGTAATTTTCTTCTGTTCTATTGTAGCCATGGCACCAGAGCCAGGCTCCTCAGTGAATGTTCCTTCAAGTATCTGTTGCAAATCAAATAAATAAGGAAGGTAATCAAATAAATAATTGCCAGATAAGATTAAGGATACACAAAAATTGAGTAATTCCCCATTGCTTGTTTTGCGAATGGTAATTTTTTTATTTTAAATGGGTAGAGGGTAGTTTCAGTTAACAGCTCAATGACAAAGGAAGAGTTTTGGTGTTAAATCTATCCCGAGCTCAAGTATTCTCAAGATAATTCACATGTATGTCTATTGTCTATCATATGTATGAGATAGATATCAAAGGATTGAACTTTTTTGATGCCCTTCCCTTCATTCATGATAAGTGTCTTCGTCACCGTGCCACCTTTCCACTTAGATGTTAGTTGTTCATTGGCTGATTAACAATTTCATATAGCCAATAGCACTAACAATACTCTCCCACCCTTCCAAACGAAAAAAATCATTGATAAAGTTACAAGTTATATTCCCACGATGTCAATAGAAATTGTTAATGTAAGGTGATTAGTGTAGTGGCTACCTAGAAGATGTTGGTATGAACCGTGATTCATTCCATGAGGGCACTGCCCTATATAAAGTAATTACAAAAGTAGATCTCAACTACCTTAGGTAGTGGATCAGAATATAAAAGCAAACAGAAAATAAAGCTAGCTAGTTAATTACAGAAATAGCCTAAACTTAATTACCCATTAACAGAAATTTTGGAGTTTGAGAAATTGTTGTAGCTTGCACTAAATATTGAGAGTTATAAGAAAGAAACTGCAAAATGCCTTTCCATTAATATTATGGTTAATGGATTGAATATTCAGTTATCTTAGATTCTTAGGAGTTCAACTTAAGATAACTAACTCACTTAGTCACTTTATATATAGCCTTGTTGTGTTTGTTTAATTCCAATATTGTAATTGTTTTACTATTAGAAAGACACCCTGTGGATTTGGGATTCTGGATCCTTGAGGTGATCTTAGGAATATCTTTAGAATCTTCTAATATATTGGGCACAACCCTATTCCTTAGAAAATAAATGTTAGCGATGATGTTTGATGAAGAGATAGCTACTTTGATATCTAAGGGAGATAGACCTTAACCATTCCCCCTTGGGTTAGTTGCGGAGTTTGCTCCTTAACTTTGTATCAATTATTTATTAATCTCTCTCTAACTTTTGGAAGAGCACCTAGTATATTTATTTTTCGTAATTGGTAGAGTTTCTTGAGAATGCACCTAGTTTAGTTTTGAATATTTTTGTCCTTTTTTACAGAATATATTTACAATTTTTGAAAGAAGAAAACAATATTCTTATTTTCTAAACTACAATAAAAAAATACCTCTGTGTTCGAACACCCAGCAGCACGAGCAGCTTCCAAAATAGCTTTCCCAACAGGATGGTTTGAATTTGATTCGACTCCAGATGCTAGCCTCAAAACTTCTTTTTCTGTGAATTGGCTACTTATCCTTTACAAAAAAGTGAAACTTTTCAGTTGAAGTGAGACTGTTCAGAGCAATTTTGAATTTTTCAGTAAAATTTGATTTTTTTTCCATTAATAATAAAGGGTAGTTTTTCCTATAGAAGAACTTCTAGAGGTCTTAAAATATGTTGCTTGAGTCTTCTGTTCTTTTCAGACCAGATTGGTTTTCTGATACTAGTCCTGAAAGAACATGCTTGAACCTACTCACGAGTATTTTTGATGCCACCAGGTCCACTATATATGTAAAATTGCAGAAGAAGATAGGTCTAAAATCGCCAGAGTTATGGATCCTCTCTATTTAGGCATCAATGTTATGAAATTGTGTTTGGTTTTCCTAAGGAGACAACTATGGGAGGAGAAGGATTTGATAACAGAGCTGAATTCTAACCCAATCAAGTTCCAACAATGCCTCCTAAAGTTGTTTTTAAGAAAGTAATCAAGGATATCGGTCTCTCCTTCTGACTGGAATGTCACAAGAAAAATTATTGTCACCTTTTGAAGATTACTACAATTTAAGTGTAGGAGACCAACTTCTGAGACAGTGTATTTAGTTACCATATTACTAATTTACATAGCTAATTGGAAAGAGTCAATGGGCTACTAGCCTACTAGCTCATTTCCCTATTGCTTCTCTTTTTCTCTCTCCATGTAATCAGGGCACTGTCCATTTTTATTAACGAAAAACTTTAATTGCCTTAAAAAGAAATATATTAGTTCGAATATTATTAGGAAATATAATTTTGTTTCCTAATATAGTTATTTCTATTTTTAATGTTTCCTCTCTTGTAATACACCCTCACTATATAAGAATGTAAGCTCTAATACTAAATCTATCAAATACCATTCTTTTTCTCACCAACACTGATCAGCCCACTCAACAGTCCATACCGGCACCACCTCTATCAAAAATCACCACCACCACATGAGGTCTATTCTCCTCTCTTCTTAAACATGAAGTAGAGTACCCTTATCTCTTCTCATGTATCAAAAACTCTGATCTATCTCTCTTAAGGTTCACCAGCATCTGATCTCAATGATGCATTGGTATGGTGTAGAATATTCGAAGACCACCTCTGTCTATCCTAGAACGGTTCAAAATTCAAATTATCGAAGAAGATTTCCAGTGGAGGACCTGATGCTCTTCCATGGTTGTTGCTCCTATGACTCTTTTATGTTCGATTTCTTCCTATGATTCTGAACAATCAAAGGATGTTCATTCACACTGATCTCAAGTGAGAGTAGAAGCTAATAGCTATCCTAATCTAATCTACTCTACAATCTATATTAATTGGCTGGTAGAGGGAAGAGAAAGTGTTGCCAAATACTCTAGCACATTGAGGAAAGTAATGGTTCAGTCACTGGAAAAGATGACGAGAGGGCTATGCTGATTGCTGTATTTTTCATTTGATTACTAAAGATTCCCAATAGTTGTCGCCTGAAAGGAAAAGGAGTGGCTAATTATCTACTAGAAAAATATTTTCTATTTTTAGTTGGAAGTTAATATTTAAGATTCACAAACACATAAGTGCAATATCCTATTATTAATTATTATATTGGGAAAAAAATTATTTTGCAAAAAAACTTACAATGAATTATCATTTGAAGAAAGAACCTTGGTTACAACTGGTTTACCGACTGTCAAAGTCCCTGTTTTGTCAAATACAATTGTATCAACTCCAGCAAACTTCTCCAAGACACTACCACCTCGTAGAAGAAGGCCTCGTGTAGCCCCTAATGAGGTCCCAACCTTGGAAGACAATATGGAAAACATATGACATGTTGAGTTAGAAGAAGAAAAATAATTTAGTTCCATGTTAAAAATATTACCAGTACAGCAGTAGGAGTAGCCAAGCCAAGTGCACATGGGCAAGCAACAACCTACATATTCAGAAATTAAAACTGCTAAGCACTTAGAAAAAATGGAATGTATGATTTTGCTCAAGAGTATAAAGTTAAAATAAATTTTCAATCATTTCCCAAAAATAACAAAAAAATTAAAAAAAGAGAGATAGTGATTGATGCATGTTGTATCCAATTGACCAATTCACAGTTCATATTTTATAGTTGGATATATTACTTATTAGAAACCCTATTGTATTTATTGATTTTTTCCTAGGAAGAATTATAAGATCTGTAATGGATGAATATTGGAGTTACAAGAGTTGGAGATTATCGATTTTTTTTTATTGTTTTGCAAACAATAAAAAAATTCATTAATAATGAAGAGTGATACCCTGAATTATAAAGTAGAAAAGATAATAAAATGAAGTGGGGAGGATAGAGTGATTTCCCAATTCCCACACCATCAATCTTCTCCATGTAGCTATTGCTTCTAGTTAGGCCTGTATATCGGTCAAATTCGGTTCGAATAATATCCGGATAGGAAAATCCGAATTCGGATAAATTTCCGGATATCCAGAAAATCCGAATCCGGATAACTTTTTATAAAAATCTTAAAATAAAATTATAAAAATATAAATCACCTTTAATAAAGTTAATTAATAGTCAATTAATCACCCTAAAATCCGGATAATCTGGATATCCAGAAGTCAATTTATATTTATTCGGATATCCGGATATCCGAATCCGAAATTATCAACCGAATACGGATTTTAACGGCGGATATTGCAGATATCCGAATCCGTCCGGATAATTTCCGGATATCATTTTTGGTATCCGAATCCGGAAATCCGAATTCGAATAGACATATTCGAATTCAAAAACGGATACGGATACGAATCCGGATTTCGGTATACCATTTACAGGCTTACTTCTAGTGATATAATAACTAAGAGCTCTGCCTAGGAGGTTTGTCTCCCAAACCTGCATTGTAGTCTTCTCCATTTGTGAACCACAACCTTTCTTAAAGATTTCAGGTCTGAAAGAGAGGCTGGAGTCCCTAATAATTTCAAAGAACAATACCTTATGTGACCTTAGAGTGTGATGCCGTAGTCTTCAGTTCCTCTCGGACCAAATGTGTCAAGTAATACCTCCTATAACATTCCTGTGCAGACCCCATCAAGGTTCAGGATGCGACCTGATAGGGAGATGCGCGCATATGCACAGGCGCATCTCCCTTAGCCGGATCCGGGTCTGTTTTAATTTATTTAATTAAAACAGACATGGTTTTGCGTTTCTAAACTTTCTGAAAACGCAAAAGCTCAAGTGCTCCAGGTGGTGGCGCACCCTGAACCTTGGACCCCATGGAGGGGAGTGGTGTGTCAATTTCTGGCAAGCTTCTATAACATCTCCAAGTCTTATATCAGTTATATGCAGGAGGGTGAGGGTTGGAACATTTATGTTAGATATTTTTCAGAGGGCATTGTTTAAGAATTCAGAGATTTTGAGAAGAATCTGGTGTAGGAACAATTGAAAAATAAGCAACTTATAGTCTATGTTAACCGATTTAGGGGAAACGTGAACTAAAAAGAGCCAATTCCACAACTATGACTCTTAATGTTGTCACCCATGGTTCAAAGGAGAAGGGAAGTATCAATCTTAGGGATAATCCATGTCAAATATGCACAAGAAAAAGACATGGAGACTTAGATTTTCATAATAGGATCGATATATCCAAATTTCCACCCACTCATGGTCGGACCCTATCAACTATTGGCTCAACTAAGGCTGCTAATGCATCAGTGAACATGATATATGATATTTCAGTCTGGTATCCAGACTCAGGAGCTACAAACCATGTGACAAATGATGTAGCAAATATTCAAAAAATATCATCTTATGAAGGTAATCGTATGATTTTGCTGCAAATGGTAATCCTATGCATAGATTAAAAAGCGTTGCTTTAATAGCTTAAAGCGGAAAAGCGCTCCTCCAGGAGCGCTTTCCAAATCGCTTTTTTAAGCGGGTAAGTGGGTCGGGTTGGGCGGGTTAGTGGGTTTCTACCCATCACCGGGCAGTAGAAGCTTGGAGAAGGGAGGAGGAGAAGGATCTGTAAGCTGCAGATGGAGAACAGGGCCGTATGAGATAAATAAATAATACATCTGTCAAATGAGATAAATAATACGTGTATGAGATAAATAAATACCCCATTAATAGACACGTATTATTTTTATCTCATACATCTGTCAAATGAGATCAATAATACGTGTATGAGATAAATAAATACCTCATTAATAGACACGTATTATTTTTATCTCATACATCTGTCAAATGAGATAAATAATACGTGTATGAGATAAATAAATACCTCATTAATAGACACGTATCAAATGAGATAAATAATACGTGTATGAGAAAAATAAATACCTCATTTGACAGATGTATGATATAAAAATAATACGTGTCTATTCTATATTTATAGGATTTGAAAAAATATAAATGCAGGGGTATATATGCAATTTTCGAAAAAATTACATATATTTACCAAATTGCCACTGTCGCTTTTTTCAGCTTTCAGCGCGCTAAAGCGCTCAAAGCTGAAAAAGTGCTCCCTGGACAATGGGAGCGCTTTACCGCTTTTTGAACTATGATTCTGGTAAGATATGCCTGATTACGTCAGTCACTCTCAGCAACGCCCTTCAACAAAGACTAGGGTTCCGTCGCTTTATGCCGGACCCCCAGAAGGCTCCCACGGTGCGGAACACGTTCATCGTTAAATCGCCGAGTTAACCCGTAAATCGCGATTGGACTACCAAGTCGCCGACTTTAGGGGTAAGTTGCCGAGTTAGGACCCAGATCGGCAGTATGGTAGACTGCACATCTCGGCCCTTGAAACTTGGCGAGTTTGTCCCTAAATAGGCGATTTCCATACCTGAATCGTCGATTTACGAGCGTTACTCGCCGTCAGCCTACGCCATAACGGGCCATAAATGCGCCCAAATATGGCAACAGGCGCGATGTCCGCCGTTGAGTGCGCCCTCCGAGACCCTATAAAAAGGGTCCCAGGGGGACACTCAAAGGCACAACACAAGTTCCATCTCCACTAGAGCAGCACTAAGAGAATCGATGATTCCCTCCAGAATCGTCTATTCTCTCCTTGCAAGTATTTGACGTAGAGCGCACGTCGTGGACTCCAGAGCCCCCGGCATCACCTCGCACCACCGCGAGCCCCTGGTAGCAGATTCAGTGCTTCATCAGTTGGCGCCGTCTGTGGGACTACCGAACCACTGGTATCTCGTTGTAATCGCGAATTTTTTTGCAAAGTCCGGTTTGATCTCTCCCGGAGGGATCGCTGACTTTGTCAACTAAATCGCCGATTTAGATCAACAATAGTCGATTCTCGCCTGAAGCTCCGGTTGGATTTCTCCGTAAATCGCCGACTTCACCTTGAAAATCGTCTGATCCGGAATATCGTCTGCTAACTAAGAGTGTTGTCCACGACTCTGTTCAATAAACTCCCCAAAGTCAAAGACACCGATTTAGATCCCTAAATCGCCGATTTTTCTTTGTTTCTTGAACAAGCTCGGTCAAGTCACCTCCTCGCTTTGGAACTATCCCGCTTTTGTTGCCATGGTTATCATCGAAAAACAAAAGCACCCTTACGCCACAAGAAGTAAGGGTAAAATGCCAACAATAGTTGAGCTGGAGCAGGGCGAGCAGTCTCGGCAAAAGAGGCCCGACGAAGCTCAAACTGACCAAACACACTCGATTCCTCCACACGTCGAGGAACACTTGGTGCAAAAGGACCCTCCCACTCTGGAAGAGAGGTTGTTCAACTTCATGGACAACATGGAGAGAAGAATGAGCAACCTCGAACAAGCGAGGAGTCAAAGGACCACCATCCGCGAAAGAGCGGATGAATCAGGGTCTATCTATTCTCCATCTGCGGAGAAGACAAAACAAAGCTTCCGTCTTAAGACAAAGACGGGACCTAGTAGGAGTCGCTCCGAAAGGACTCTTACCACTCGGTTCGTGGAGGATTTTCGTCAGAAACTGGCCGACGACCCAGTCGTCGGTAGTCCCCACGAAATTCCAAGGATCAAAAGCGCTCCCTTTCATGTGGACCTTTTGAAAGGATTCTTTCCACCGACCTGGTGGGTACCCAGGATTGAAGTGTATGATGGTTCGAGTGATCCAAAAGATCACGTCAATCTCTACCTCAACATCTTGGAACCGCAGACCACCGATAATGGGTTGTTGTGTCGGGCATTCCCCGGCACTCTCAGGGGCAGCGCTTATCGGTGGTTCTCTGGTCTGCCAGTTGGCTCTGTCACCAGCTTTGCAGACTTTTCTTCAAAGTTCATCGCCCAACATGTGGAAATGATCAGGATCTAACACAGTGTCAACGCACTATTGGCACTACGACAGGACAAGCTGTCTCTTCGGGATTACACAATCAATTTCACTACAATGATGACAGAAGTGAACGACCTAATCCCAAGTCTGGCCATAGCGGGATACATCAGAGGGCTGGTACCTTTCTCCTCTTTGGCCCAAAATCTGACTCTCAACAAGGTGGAAACTCTGCCCGACCTCTTCCAACGTACTCAATCGTACATTGAAGTGGAAGAGGAGGATGAGAACAAGCTAGCTGAACTTGGGACTTCTAGCTTTAAAAAACCAAAATTTGAGAGGAAGGGGTACGCTGGAAAAAGCAATTTCAATGGCACCCCTAGTAGGCACACTGACAACAAGGCTGAAACTTTCAACAAGGAATGGAAGCCGAAACACGACAATAAGGTGTACCAAACTTCAATGAAACAGTCGTCAAAGGGTGCACCTCAACCATGGAGGGACTTCACCCCGCTAACCATCAGCAAGGGCGAGCTGTTTGAAAAGCTAAAGAACCGAGCGGATCTGCCCGCTCCCTGTTCTTTAGACCCTGCAACTAAAGGTAGCCGTAAAAAAGGTGGAAAATACTGCAAATTCCACAAGGACAACGGCCATCTAACAGACCACTGCAGGGAGTTCTCAGGCTTTGTCGAGCAACTGATCTCGAAGGGAGAACTTGGCAACCTCATCAAGAGACCCCGAGGACGGGACACTTGCAAATCTGACCCGAAGGGGAAGCGTCCACGTTCTCCTTCACCAGATAGCGACAGCAGCGAGGACCGCCAACGGAAAACCATCAATATGACATATGGTGGTGGTTCCGTTGGCCAGAATAGGAGGTACGCCCGGAAGGTGCTGATGTCACAATCAACACCTCGAGACAACGGAAAACGGGTCCGCGAGGAGAAGTCAATACACTTCTCCGAAGAGGACCTGGACGATGTCCTGCAACCTCACGAGGATCCACTCGTGATCCAAGTAGACATCGGTCCCGATTCCCGAGTCGAGAGGATGATTGTCGATAGCGGCAGTTCCGCGGACATCCTCTATATGGACACTTTCGTCAAGATGGGCCTTAAGAGGGAGGAGCTATCTTCCTGCAAGGAAGCCATCTACGATTTCACTAACATCGCTGCCCCAGTGGACGGTGTTATTGATTTGAAAGTTTCCATCGGTTTCAGGCAAGGGAGGGTTAGTCGGACATATCATTTTATAGTGGTAGAAGTAGAATCCACTTTTCATGACATTTTCAGACGATCCTTCATTCATGGAATCAAGGCAGTCCCGTCTTCTTATCACCAGTGCATACGGTACCCAGTAAAGGGGTTCGTCGCAACAGTCAAAGGATCACAAAAAGATTCTAAACTAGGGTATAAGAAGGCTACCCAGCTGACAAGGTTAAACAACATGCTCGTCCATGCCCTGCCCATAATTGGGGAGAGGGAGAAATTACAACCTGTGGACGAGACTGAAATATTTCAGCTGAAGGGGGGGACAGGTGGCATTAGGAAAGGGGCTACCCTCTGACTTAAGGGCCAAGCTTGTGACTGTCCTGGAGGAGCACCAGAACAGGTTCGTTTGGGAGGATGAGGCACCGACACAGATTGCGCGTCAAATCGTGACGCACAAACTTAACGTCGACCCATCCATTCCAGCTCGACGTTAGAAACGTCGAGTACTCACTTCTGACAGGCGGGAAGCAGCCAATAAGGAAATATCAAAACTCCTGAATGCCGGACACATTCGGGAGGTTCGATATCCGACTTGGCTGGCTAACCCCGTCCTCGTCAAGAAACCTAATGGCAAGTGGCGCATGTGCATTGATTTCACTGATCTCAATAAAGCATGCCCCAAGGACAGTTACCCATTGTCGTCCATCGATGAGCTAGTTGATGGAGCATCCAGTAACAAACCACTTAGGATACAACCAGATCTTGATGCATGAACCTGATGAGGAAAAAACATCATTTATCACGGACTCAGAGACATTCTGTTATAAAGTGATGTCATTCGGTTTGAGGAATGTTGCGGCTACATTCCAACGTTTAATGGACAAGGTTTATGCGGACCAGATCGGGCGCAACGTTTCCGCTTACGTAGATGACATCTTGGTCAAATCATCTAGCGTGAAGCAACAGCCTGATGATCTGAGAGAAACCCTTGATACATTGAAACAGTACGGAATGAAGCTCAACCCGGCTAAGTGCGCATTCGGAATCAAAGAAGGCAAGTTCCTTGGTTTCTATGTAGGTCAGCACGGGATCAAACCTAATCCCGACAAAATCCAAGCAATATGGAAGCCCCCCGCACAATCAGAGAAGTACAAAAGTTGAACGGTCGGATCAATGCACTTAGTCGTTTCATATCGCAAACGGCCAACAAGTGTAAACCGTTCTTCCAATTACTGAAAACTGCGGCTAAGGGTAGTATTACTTGAACATCGGAATGCGAGGACGCATTTACTAAGTTAAAAGCACACATGTCCTCGCTTCCAATGCTGACATCACCTAAGGATGGGGAGAACCTGTACTTATATATAGCAGCTTCAGATGAAGTCGTAAGTGCAGCCCTTATCGCGCAAAGGGACAAGGATCAAGCAAGGTTCTGGGTGCGCGTGCATATGCGCGCATATGCAATGATGCGCCCCCAGAGGGAGATGCGCCAGGCGCATCTCCCTTAGCCGGATCCGGGTCGGATCCGGGTAAAATCCGACCCGGATCCAGGCCTGTTTTAAGTTATTTAAATAACTTAAAACATTGTTTTGTTTTTATTTTAAAAAAAAGGCCAATTTTTTATTATTTTAAGACCTTATAAATTTTTAGCATAAAAATTTATACATTGGTCCATGAAAAAAGCTATATTATTTTTAATATAAGCTCCTCCCACTCTTTAGACTTCATATTTGTTTTAGACAAAATGAATCTTTATTTATAGACCAACCTTCTTTGTGCTTTTTGAATTCTATCGATGTGGGACTAAAAAAGTGTGGTTAAATAAATTATTATTATAGAGTATTTTTTATGTTGTAGATGTATTAAAGAAGGCCCAGCCCAGCCCATTACGTTATTATTTTTTAAAAGCCTCTTGGGTTATTTATTATTTTCTTTTTATAAAAGCCTCTCTTTTATAAGTTTAAAGAAACCCTAGCCATTTATAGAGCTATATTATTACGAAAATACCCCTAAATGGTTAACCGGTTTTTAAACCTTAGTGTTACAATGAATTATAGGGTGTTATAATAGTTAATAAATATATGTATTATAATAATTTTTCTATCCAATATATTTTTAACTAAAAAACTTAATTAATATAATTTAGATATATAAAAAAATATTAATTTCCTATAGTTTTATAAATATTTACGAAAATGCCATTGGCGCATCTGAGCGCATATGCACGTATATGCTCAGATGCTCCAGGTGGCGGCGCATCGCGCAGAGGCGCATCCGGAACCTTGGGATCAAGTCCCTATTTATTATCACTCAAGGCGACTACAAGGTGCAGAGGTACAGTACTCTCTTATTGAGAAAATCGTATACGCTGTGATTCACGCTTGTCGTCGCTTTCGAACCTACATCTTAGAGCACACGATTGTGATATTTACATCGTATCCCTTACGTCGTCTACTCCACAAACCTGATATCTCTGGGAGGTTAACTAAGTGGGCAATTGAGCTCAATGAGTTCGACTTGGATTTTCGACCAACCACTGCTATCAAAAGGCAAGCTGTAGCGGACTTCATAGTTGAGCTCACACCATCAAACTTAACCCAACCTTGGACTGTGGAAGTAGACGGCTCAAGATACAGCACAGGTTCGGGTATCGGAGTGAAAATCCATAGCCCAGATGGAAAAAACTACGAACACTCAGTACGGCTTCATTTCCCGGCTTCTAAAAATGTCGCGGAATACGAAGCAGCTATACACGTTGAAGAAAATGTTGAAACAAAGATTTTTTCCGGTGGAATTTCAAACCATTTTATTTACAAAATATCAGAAATGCAAACAGGGACAGGTCAGTAGCTGATTATACAGATGAATTCCATAGGTTGGGAGCAAGAAACAACCTTAATGAATCTGAAAAACAACAAATGGCGAGATACATTGGGGGATTAAAATCAGCACTTTAAGAAAAAGTCATTTTACAGTTCCCAATGTCACTTATGAAGACTGTAAGCATCTCCGAACAACTAGAGAGACAAACAAACAGAAACAAGTACTCATCATTTTCACCTAGAGCTTCAACTAGTAAACCTATTTATTCCAAGGACAAAGGAATTCTGCCAACACCTGAAGGGAAAAATACAGATCTGAATGGAAAAAAATCAGGGGCCACAGACCAAGTTTGGAGCACAATAAGATGCTATAAATGTCAAGAAATGGACCACAAAGCTAATAACTGCCCTAGGAGGGGATCTGTAAAATTCTGTGAAGGGTTGAGAAACAATGAAGATGGCATTAATTCAGATGAGTCCAGTGAGGCCGCAGAAGAGTATGACCTCGATGAAGGATCAAGTCTATCTTGCTTGATCCATAGATCCTTTCACACTCCTAAAATTTCTGACCAGATTCAAAGGACAAATTTATTTCGCACCAAAGGAACAGTTAAAGGGAAAGTTTGTCAGATAATAATAGACAATGGAAGTACCGATAACCTAATATCTGAAAAGGCAGCAAAAAAGTTAGAACTCAGCCTCGAGGAACACCCTAAACCTTATACGATAGGATGGATCAAAAATAGTGAGAGAGCAAAAATTAGATATTTGTGTAAAGTCCTACTATCCATTGGCAAGAGGTACAACGATACAGTAGTATGTGATATAGTTGATATGGATGCAACACAGATACTTTTGGGCAGACCGTGGCAATATGATGTAAATGCCATAACAAACTGTTTAAAGAAAGGGAAATTCAGATGGACAGATGAGGCTTCAGTCAGTTTTCGGAAATTAAAAAATAAACTCCAAACAACACCAGTATTAGCTCTTCCGGATTTTTCTAAATTTTTTGAAGTAGAATCTAATGCCAGCATTTCTGGAGTGGGCGCAGTACTAAGTCAGAGTGGGCGCAATACTAAGTCAGAGTGGTCATCCAGTAACATTTCACAGTGAGAAACTCACTGCAAACAGAAAAAATTGAACCACATACGAACAAGAATTGTATGTTGTTGTTAGAGCATGTAAGGTGTGGGAACCTTATTTAATTCAGAGAGAGTTTGTAGTCCTCACTGACCATATAGCTTTGAAACAGATAAATGGGACTTCTGATACTAACAGAATGCACAGCAGATGGTTTTCCTTCTTACAGAGATTCGAGTTTACAATAAAGCATAAATCTGGTGTAAGTAATAAGGTAACCGATGCATTAAGCAGAAAAAAATTCTTTATTAACAGTCCTAAGATTAGAGGTGGTAGCGTTTGATTGTCTAAAAGAATTATATCCTACTGATGAAGATTTCTCGAGAATTTGAGAGGAATGCCTTCAGAAAAAACACAATAAGGGCTTCAGAATCAATGGAGGATTCCTTTTCAAGGAAAACAGATTATGCATTCCTCAAACCTCCTTGAGACTGCAATTAATAAGGGATTTACACTCGGGAGGATTAGCTGGTCATTTTGAGAGAGATAAAACAGTAGCCCAAGTAGAAAGCAGATATTATTGGCCGGGAGTAAGAAAAGAAGTAGAAAAATTTGTGCAAAGATGTCCTAGGTGTCAAGAAGCAAAAGACACTAGTCTGAATAGTGGTCTTTACACCCCTTTACCAGTAGCTAAAGAACCATGGACTGACCTTTCTATGGATTTTGTCCTTGGGCTACCTAAAACTAGTAAAGGGCTGGATTCTATTTTTGTAGTAGTCGATAGATTCTCGAAGATGGTGCACTTTATTGCTTGTAAAAAAACAAATGATGCTTCTCACATTGCAAAATTATTCTTCAACGAGGTTATAAGACTTCATGGCATTCCAAGTAGCATCGTATCAGATAGGGACACAAAATTTCTATCTCACTTTTGGAGAATTTTATGGAAGAGATTTGACACAAATCTGAAATTCAGTTCTACATGTCACCCACAATCTGATGGGCAAACAGAAGTTGTCAACAGGTCACTTGGAAATTTATTAAGAGCACTAGCAGGGAAACAACCAAAACAGTGGGATCAACACTTAGCTCAAGCAGAATTTGCCTTTAATTGCATGCCAAATAGATCAACGGGATGTGCACCTTTTGTAGCTGCCTATGGCCACTTTCCAAAGAATATAATGGATGTTACCTCCACACCTTCAGTGAATAAGAAGGTAAAAGATATTATAGAATCCAGCAAATTAATACACAAGCAAGTAGAAGAATCAATAACCAGGACCAATGATCTCTACAAGGAAAGAGCTGATAGGTCTAGAAGATTTCAGACTTTCAATGAAGGTGATTTGGTAATGGTTCACTTAAAAAAAGACAGATATCCAGCAGTATCTTATTCTAAACTGAAGGACAGGAATTTTGGACCTTGCAAGCTACTAAAGAAGATCAGTGACAATGCTTTTGTAGTAGATCTACCTCCAGAATTCAACATGTCGTCAACCTTCAATGTGGCAGATTTAAGAAGATATTATCCACTTGCAGAGGAAGACAACTAATTGAGGACAATTGTATTCCAAGAGGGGTTGCCTGATGCAGCCCTAATAAGTGCTTGCATTAATAATAGGCTTGATTCTAATCGAGCCTTGGACCAAGCCCAATAAAATGGCTTGGACTCTCATGGTAGACTTTCCACTCTTAAACCATGAGAGTATAAATATGAGTGGACCCTAAAGGTGGAGGCTAGTTGAGTTTTATTTTAATCAAGATATTTCTCAACGTTAATTCTTTCTTTTTTTTCTTTTTTTCTTTCTATATTTCCTTCTTTATTTCTTCCTTTATTTCCATAGATTCTACAATTCTTTCCAATTTACAATTATCGATTATCCTTAGATTGGGATAATCGTTCAATCGTCAATCGATTCTCAAGGGAGCTCAAACCCTAATCGACAACTACAGTTCATTGATTTCTTTTGACACCAGTCTAGACGGATTTCTGCAATCTGTTAGTTCTGTTTTCTAAGAACCGTTCAAGGCCTACATCAGCTATCTATGGCCTCAAGCATTCTTCAAGGATGTGGTTTCACAGACTGAAGATGGTGTTGAATTTGATGGGTTTTGTTCCAAGTCAGTCTGATCATTATTTGTGCCGAAGATGGTGAGTATATAATTTATATACTTGTCTGTGTTGATAATATGATCATCACAGGATCAGATGCAACCAAGGTTGATGAAGTTCTTGCAAAATTGGGTGAAGAGTTGGTTATTCATGAGCTAGAAGAGTTTAGTTTTTTCTTAAGAATTAGATTTCAAAAACGTTTACATAGACTATTCTTGGATCAGCAATTGTATCTTGTGAATTTTCTGAAACTCAACAAGTTTAACAATTTAAAACCATCGTCTACTCCAATAAAAGCAAATTCAGACTTATATTCAGAAGAAGATCTGATCTCAAATCATACTGATTATCGAAGAATTGTAAGATCATTGCAGTATCTTTACCTTATCACGCCCTGATATCTCTTTTACAGTAAGTAAAATGGCTCAACATTTGGAGAAACTAAACCCTATTCACTGGATTGCTATGAAGAGAGTTTTGAGATACCTCTCTGGTGCTCAAAACATGGGAATCATCATGAGAAAGGTGGCTGATTTTAATATCACAGCTTACTGGATGCAGATTAGGCCAATGATGTGATTGACAGAAGAAGCCAAACAGGATACCTAGTTTATGTTGGGGATTCATTAGTTTATTGAGCTTCTAAAAAGCAATCTACTGTTTCTAGGTCGCACAGAATCTGAGTTTCGAGTCATTGCCTTAACAGTTGCTGAGATTGAATGGATTAGTTCTCTGTTGAAAAAATTGGGGATTCATCTGAAATTACCTTATAACTTGTTTTCTGATAACTTAGGAGCAACTCATTTGGTTACTAATCCGGTTTATCATTCTAAAATCAAACATGCAGCCATGGATTTCAGATTTGTTCGAGAAAGGATGGAGAATAAAACTCTTGTTGTACAACACATATCAAATGTTCTACAACAAGCTGATATTCTCACTAAAGCATTGAAGCCCAAACCCTTCAAGGATCACAAGGACAAACTGATTTGTTCACATCATCAGTCTTGAGGGGGGAGTATTAGTGATATGTGAGAATTAGTTCTATTAATCATAATTCATAATAGCTATATTCTTAACATAAATAGTTAATTACTTCTATGGGCTAATTAGTAATTTCATTATCATTTGTATTTTGTAGTATAGAGTAAAACTATTTCTGTTATACTGAATTGTATATATATCCTACTCGTTGATAATGAAAAGGGATCGAGTTTACTCTCTCCCATTATTTACATATGGATCACTTATATGAAACGAGTAGTTTTTTTAATTAGAGGACGTTAGATGTGCCTCTCTGTCAAGACAGAGGTTAAATGGACGTGTCCTGTCATTTTGGTTTCAAGCATGTAACATGTCTGATAATGTGTTAAAAACAGTCCAGATTATTATATATAGATTGCAAAGATATTAGCTGGGACCAAGCTACTAGGCCCTATGATGAGGGTGGACTAGACATAATAGATCTCTTCACCCTGAAGGCTTCTACCATAGTCATGCAAGCATGGAGACCGATGTAAACCGATAACTTCTTATGGGCTTAGATGATAAAATGATATATAAAACATAGAGTATTGAAATTGTATAGAAATTCAGAAAAGACAAATTGATATCGTATATCATTGTACCAGTACACTGCAAGATAACTGCAATGCTAATGAAATTGGACTTCCTTGATAAAAAGAAGGAGGTACGATTTGTGAAGCAAAGAAGTTCCAAAACATGAAAGTAGCTGCGGAAAGTGTCATAACTCCATATGTAAAATGCCCTGAAACCTATGACATGTTCCATCAGATAGAATGGAAAATGCACCTGAACTATAAAAAAAAAGTGAGATACTAGATAATTAAAAAATAGAAAACCTTGTCAGCTAGTCGTTGAACTGGGGCTTCCCTAATTTGTGCTTCTTCTACTAAACGAACAATATCACTCATAACAGTTTCACCACCTGGCCGTCTTACTTCAACAGTAAGTGTACCATTTAAATTAATGCTTCCTGCTGTAACTTCAGCCTAAAATAACAAAATTTAGAATAAACTATTTGATAACAAGGGCCATAAATAATTATAGGAATATATACCCCAGGCAACTTTGTAACAGGATAAGGCTCCCCAGTAAAACTTGATTCATCAATTGTGCTTCTACCAGCTTTTACAATTCCATCTGCTGGAACACGGTCCTGTATAAAAATAAAAAGTATCATAAGTATATGGAAGTAAGGAAATCCCAGAAAGAGTTATTACTGCACTAAAAAATATTATAATGGGTGAGTGCTAAGAAAGAAAAAAATATAGGAGAAACTTGACAATAGAATCAACGTGGTTCTTCCAGTTCTGATTAATATAACAATCAGTTGTATATATTGTAATTCTAGGCAAGGCCCCTTTCATTTTTAATGGAATTTTATCTTCATCTAAAAAAATATATATGACAATCAGTCTGCTTTCTTGCAGGAGGACTTCTAAGAGATAAAATTCTACTAGCCTCCAAAGCATGCTTGAAGGATATAACCAAGGATTGCAATAGAATGAACTACTAAAGTGAGGTTTCTATGGGAAACTGATATTCTGGTTCTTATCTTACAGAATGACTTATATTGTGTAGCAGCTAGTTCAAAGAATCATCTACATATTTCCTATCAAATTAAATGTTATGGTTTCAAATTTCAATGTGTTAAGAGTTAAGACTCTTGATGAAAATGGGATGAGTTTAGGAGATATTGGGGAGCTATGTGAAACATCCATAGGAAAGGGTTCTGGGGGATTGTTCATTTATCCATGAGAAGACTCAATATGATCAGTGTAGATGAGGTAGACGTACTTGAATGTGAGGTCTTGATTCTTGGTGCAGAAACAGAATGGGGATTCCCATATTTGGAAGAAATTTGTTAACAACAAGGAGATCATAGCAACATATCATATGTAATGATGAAGAGGTTTTTCAACAATTCTCACTTATTTGGATGGACTGAATACTCCAAATATTCGAAGACTCCAATCGAGGAGAAGAAGTTGATTGTGCTCTAAGTTGTACACCAGTCATCAACTAGAACTCGATTGCCCTGGAGTTTTGAATGGAAAGGTGCTCTAGATCTAGAATACTCCAAGATATCAGAATATCGACCCGCTCTATGAGGGATCCCAAATCCTATTTATAGGAGTTTAATAGGGGTGATTTGGTAACATCCTATTTTAGGGAAGTTTCTAGAAGGTTGTACGTATGCTTGGCTATCTTGGTAGTTGTTATAGTTGTCGACTATAGTCACGGCTGCTCTTGGGAATCGGTAAGAGATGTCGTCAACTAAGGTTATGAAGTATGTGTGGTTTATCAGTTTATGGTCCTTGATGGTGACCATGTACCATCATGTTACACAAGTTCATGATCTTGGTTCGATAATAATCCTTCCTTCTCATCTGCTTGGGAGGGAGTTAGGGAGAGATTTCTATTTAACAAATTGGCCGATGGAAATTGTTTTTTTGAAACTGTTAAATATTTTCATTTAGTGAAAAATGAAGGCCATTGCCCTGGAATTACAATGGAAATAAGCATAAGAATATAAATATGGATATTGTGAAACTTTCCACACATTCATATGGAAATTGGGCTATAGAGAACACTTGACTCACTAGCATGGAAGAGATTGTGGGCAGGGAGTGGCACAGACTTCACATTTCGGAACGCGTGGGACACGATCATAGAGAGGAGACCAAGAGAAGACAAAGCAGCAAGGAGATGGGCATCGGGCGTCAACAAGTATGCTATGACGATGTGGAGGGCCAACCTTCGGAAGATCACGATGCAGGACAAGCTGATTGGGTGGGGGTACCCTCAACCTAAGGAGTGTTGCTGGTTGTGCACGACAGAGCTGGAGAGTTTCGACCATATATATTTCGGATGCAGTTATTCTAGAGATGTATGGAGGCAGATCCATAGACATATAGGGGACTTTTTTTTTGAAGCGCTAAAATTTTATTAAAAAATAAGGGCAATGCCCAATTTACAAAGAGTATAGAAATAAAAACAAAAGTAAAAAGAAATAAACAAAAGCTCATTGACTCTCTCCCATTAGTTATGTAGTCTGGTTATACAGTAACTAGATACGCTGTCTCAGGAGGTTGGTCTCTCATACTTCCATCATAGATGTCTCCAAAGGGTGACAACAACTCTTCTTGTAAATTGTAATACATTGAATCAAAGGAGAGACTGGTGTCTTTAATGACCTCTTTAAGGACTACCTCAGGAGGCCTACTAACGTGTTGTCTATATCTTTTATTTCTTTCCGTCCATATATGCCACGACAAGCACACGGTAGCATTCCATAGTAGCCCCCAAGGGGGAGGGTGGTGCGTAATTTTTTGCGCAGCCTCCGTCATTGTTGGCGAATTCGACCCTTGCCTTCTTTCGGAGAGGAGGGGAAGGAGGATGCCTTCAACGGACTATGGTCGTGTGGAAGTGTCGGACCCTCGGGTGAACACAAGCACATGGCGGGCGGAAGCATATCCCAATCTTTTTGAAGGGTTTCTGAAACCGAGATGAGAGGGAGGGGTGTGTGGAAACCTGAGGCTAGACAAATGAGTTTTTTTAGGGAGTGTGTGAGTTGTCTTTGTTTTTATTATGATTTGTGTTACTTGTAGCCTTCGGGCGTGCTTCTATATGGTGTCAGGTTTCAGCGGGGCTCACTGCCACATGGTGTACTATTTTTTTAGGTATATATTTATCACGATTTTATTCAAAAAAAAATGGGCCATAGAGAACAGATTCTCTAAGCCAATGGAAATTGGGCCCAAGGTATAATAATTAAATTATGATGCAGAGTGTAGACTATAGGGAATCTTTAACAATAAGTCTACTATGTGGGCTCTTCATTGACTTTTTCAAATAGCAACTTCGCATGTTTGAAGGGGAAGATGTGCTAGAGTTCACGAGTAGCGGAGGAGGTGGAGTTTCTAGGGAAATCATTAAACATGGTAAGTTCAGAGTAAAGCTGTCATAGGGAGATCCTATCTTGAATACCTTAGCAAGACCCATCGATCCCTTAGTTTTTTTTTGAAGCAATTAAAATTTTATTAAAAAATAAGGGCAATGCCCAATTTACAAAGAGTATAGAAATAAAAACAGAAGTAAAAAGAAATGAACAAAAGCTCATTGACTAGCTATGTAGTCTAGTTATAAAGTAACTAGATACGCTGTCTCAGGAGGTTGGTCTCCCATACTTCCATCATAGATGTCTCCAAAGGGTGACAACAGCTCTTTTTGAAATACACTGAATCAAATGAGAAATTGATGTCTTTAATGACCTCTTTAAGGACTACCTCAGGAGGCCTACTAACGTGCTATGTAGTCTAGTTATACAGTAACTAGATACGCTGCCTCAGGAGGTTGGTTCCATACTTTTATCATAGATGTCTCCAAAGGGTGACAACAGCTCTTCTTGTAATACACTGAATCAAATGAGAGACCGATGTCTTTAATGACCTCCTTAAGGACTACCTCGGGAAGCCTACTAACGTGTTGTCTATATCTTTTATTTCTTTCCGTCCATATATGCCACGATAAACACTCAATAGCATTCCATAGAAGCCCCCAAGGGGGAGAGTGGTGCGTAATTTTTTGCGCTACCTCCGTCAGGTCCCTTAGTTGTTTCTTGCTTAGCTTTTAAGTATATTGTTGTAAAGTTTTAACTTTTAAGAGTTTTTATAAAGGTTAAACAAAAGTTTTAAGAGTAATAGTAGTGGCAAATTAGCAACATAGCTCAGTTGATGTGATTTATTTTACTAGTTGTTTGCTTTTGTTGTTTCTTAATGAAAAACAAAATTTACCTTTTGCAAAAAAAAAGAGTGATAAGAATTTACTCACACCAGGAAAAACTACAATTTGGTCTCCAATTGATAGATTGCTGCATTGGACTTCAACAAAAGAAGATGACTGTTCAGTATCGTGGTCCACAATAAGTCGAGCCTTGGTAGGAAGAATATTTAGAAGGCCTGCCATATCACTGCTAGCTTTTAATTTTGCCCTCTGTTCAAGATTTCTACCGAGAAGGACAAAAGCGATCAACATGATTGGTTCCTCAAAAAACGCCTTCCATCCCTACGATAAACAAGTTATTGATGGGTGAAAATTGTTAATATTAAAGATGTTACCTTTCATGATACGTGAACAAATTATACTTAGGTAAGAAATTATTAAGTATAAATTGCGAAATGGGATTCATTTTGTTTTGTTTTTTGATGAAGTTAAAATATATTAAAATAGAGGCAAAGCTCAGAAATTACAAAAATAAAGTGAAACTTTAACGGATAAAAATATATTTTCCGTTGAATACACATTTTGAAGATTTGTTCATAGAAAGAAAATCTATGGTCAATTATTATTATTTTTATATGAAATTGATATTTCATTTAATAAAACTAAGGCATTTCATACAGTGGTCTAGTTTGGTCTCGAAATGACTCTAGTAAGAATGGGGTTTGAAGAGAAATTTGTGATATGAATAAGAGATTGCATAACATCTTCTTCCATCTCTCTACTAGTTAACAGATCGGTCAGATCCCCTAACAAAAGATACTCCTTCTATGTGATCTGCTTAATTTTAATTTCTCCCTCTGTCTCGATCAGTGGAAGACTGGGAGTTGAGAATCGTTCTTAAGGGGAGAGGATTCTCCTAAGTCTTTTTTTTATGAAGTTAAATTTTCATTAGATAATGAAGTGGTGTTCTCCTAAGTCATGATGGCGGCATGGTGCTCTTTGGAAGAGGACTCCAGCATACTTAATATTCATCAGATACTTTAAAAGTGGATTTGGTGAGCACTCTAATCCACATCTTTCATTTCCCTTTGACCAATGCATTGGGATGTGTAGTGTGAACTTTGAAGTATAAAAAAATATGGATGAGAGACCAGGATTGGATGAGCTCGTGGAAAGCACATGAAAAGAGTACTCACTAGAAATAGGCTCTAAATAAATAATTCAAAAACAAGTAAATTGAATATGTATATATAAGAATTAAGAAATAATGAAATTTCTAGACTTTATAACTAGACTATATAGCTAATGAGAGAGAGTCAATGGGTTTCTTGCTCTTTTTTTTTTACTTTTATTTTATATTTCTATACTCTATGTAATTTGGACATTGCCCTTATTTTTTAATGAAATTTAATTGCTTTCAAAAAAATTAATGAAAATACCAGCTTTGGTAAGAGCACTGCTATTGAGCTGACAGTGAATGATGACAGAGCACCAAGACCGACTAAAGTGTTCATGTTTGGAGATCCCTTGAACAAATTTGTCATCCCTTCAACAATAAGCTGACGGCCAGGACCCAGCAATGTAAATAAAGAAAGGGAAACATGAAAACCAGTGGAGTGAAGTGCGTGAATCCAAAAGGGTACACTAGCTCCATAAAAATGAGAGAAATGTCCCAAAAGGCAAACAGCACATAATGCCCAAGATACAGCAAGTTCTTGACCTGTTTATTTAATAAATTTTAAGCAATAAAATATAGCAAAAAGATAACCAATTTTATATTTATGAACAAGTTCATTTAGAAATTATAATTCCACATTGGATATGAAATAAGAAACCAAGAACAGCAGGGTTAAGGAGATTCCTCCTGGGGATGGTAGAAAGAAACTTTGATGAATTTTGTCATTTTGGTTTAGAAGAATTTTTATCTGGCATTCTATAAACTATACTTAAATCCCAACAAAATGCAATTAGCTGAATCAGATGAAAATGCATGTTATTTGGTAATAATACTTCATTACTTATTGTGCGAAGGGGTAATTTTGTATTTATATAAAAACTGAATAGTACAAGCCAAATGAACTTTACATGCCAAGTGAGAAGTGGTATTCCTTTCCCTCAATCCAAATGTGCTTCCAGGTTGAGAATAAAGCCTACCAACAAGTTAGTCCTATCCACTTCTGACCTTAGAGGATTAAGGTATTTAACTCTCTGACTGACAGGTTCAGCTCCTTGTATTTAACTGGATTGAATGCCACTAGTAAATCCTTCCATGCTAGTTACCATATTTTGTTAGATCCAATGAGGCACATCATGGCCTCTTTTACACATTTCCCTCAATATGTACCAAATAGAGATTTCAAGGTCAACCAATTACAGAACCATTCCACTGAGAGGGGTGTCAATAATTCCTTTTAGCATTCTTCCTGTCATGAACCACATAAATCACTCCTTGATAGTTGATACTCACTATTTGCATGAGCGCCAATATCTCTGTGAACACCATAATTTTTTTTAAAAAAAATTGAAGTTGTTAATTTTGAAACACCGTAATTACCCATCTCTGATGTTAATTATGTTACTGTTTTTGCAAAGGGTGAAATTTACATATTATTAATAATAAAAAAGAATTACAAGTAGTATCTACAATATCATCTCCCTACAGTAAGGAATAATATATCTTATCCTTGATCTACATCTACACTAATTGCACAGTGCACACCCAGATTAGTGGGAAGTCCAACTACCATCAGTGAGTCTCTACTATTACTAGAAGGAGCATTTCCTCTTTCTTTAGTTGGCAAAAAAACTAAACATTCAGTCCATTACAATCATATTTCATTATTAACTCATAGTTTATGAAGTACCACTCAAACAGCTGGTCGGTTCGATATTTAGGGCTGCTTAAATTTTAAAAGGTGCTTAAACGTCCGAGAAATTATACACAATTAAAAATATTAATAACTAATTAAGACCGTAATTTTTTTCAACGAATCGGTAAAATTATAGATCAAATAGTTGTAAAAATGTGAATTTAATAATATCCACTTACCACTTCGCTTTAATCTTGAAAGCTTTTCATCCATCTTTCTTTGAAAAACATTGGTCGCATTGTATGTTGTAGAATCTACAAAACAACAAAAATATTTTTTGATAAAGTTAAATTTCATTAAATTATATTGTACCTTGAACACTCTTGTCTCGCCTAGACAACTCCATTTGAAGAATAACAAAACTACAGATTGACGTTGATGGGTTATTGTGTAACTGACTCAAACCCACCTAAAAGAAGATTTGGGTCTTGGATCCAAATATCCAATTAATATCATAGCATGGCCCAATTAAAGGGGAAAATATCCGTCAACGCCCTAATCCTAGAAACTAGGTAAACATTGTAAACAAACAAGAGGCCATGATGGGCCAATCGACCAAACCCTAAGCTCAAGTTGACCACGTCCACCTCCTAGGCATCTATAAATAGAGGTGAACACAATAGAGGAAACATTCATTTCATACCTTTGACTTTGAAAAAAAGCTTTGCTCTCATCTTCAGCCAATGAACCACCACCTTGTACACCAACTACAATACGAAGATGGACGCGAGAGGTTCAAAACAAATAAACTATTGGTTAAAAGTGGTCCAAAGAAATATGACGCCATCCGTGTTGAAGAATTCAATGAGCATAGTGAGTGGATAACTGGTATACCAGGGGCATGCAATGAATTCTTATACACTGAAGAAGGCCTCACTTGGGTCGGTGTGGAAGAAGCCACTATAGAAGTTGAGCACCCAGGGCCTTCAACTCAGAGTCATCAGGCAAGACCTTTCACTACTCAGTCTCAAGATATATTTGAAGATGAACTTGAGCCTCAACCAGAATCTGAACCACAGTTGATCTATAGACGTAAAAGGCCGAAGAACACATAAATTGATTTAGTACTACAAACCTTAAGTATTTTGTATTAGTTTATGAATGTATTTAAGTATTTCAATATTTAAGCATTTAAGACTTTCAATTGTCAATCTGAAATTCAGAATTAAATATATATATTATCAATTATTTACAGAAATGTCATTGGCATCTTTAAAAGCTTGCATAAGATCTTAGTTAGTTCAATCGGTTTGGGCAACGGACGATTGGAGATACGCCGTCCCCGATTAGTCTGAATACGTGAAAGTTTGGAGCACGGCATCCCACATATGTCTGAATACACAAACCCAGGATATAGTGTAAACATTTGAAGAAAATCACCTCCTCAACTGAGATCCGGCATCCAGATCCAATCCCTCACTCTTGTCATACACTAACGGGCCCGATGCACTTGGAGATCAAATCCCGTACGTGAACCTTTAGACCCCAGAAACTAATCCAAGGATTCTACTAACCGGTCAAGTTTGAATCCCTCTCGGACCGGACCTCATCAGATGCCTTAAAACATTCCGTCTAAATCATGAGTGGGTCAAATCATTTAACTAGTTCACAACAATAATTTGATGTTAAATATAAGCATGTAATGATTAATTAATTGGAGATGGTTTGATACTAATTAATTCTTCTAGAAAACCCACAAACCCATTCTTCTCTTTCATAATCTTTGAAATTTCTACACACTCTCCTTCGGTAGTTAAGAATGGCACACACCCTTGAAGTTTGAATCTTCACTTGATGGTAATCGCTCCAAAACAGAACACATACCCAAATGTGCTTCTACTTGAATCAAAATCTACACCAATGTCATCAATACCCACTAATTCTGCTGATTTTCTTGTAAAACACAACATCTAAGGAATTATGAATATACCTCAGAATCCATCTTACTGCTTTCCATTTTTTTAATAAAGTTAAATTTTAATTAAAATGGACGTTCGGCATTGCCTAATTACAAATGATTGAGAATAGGTGTGACCCCATAGTCAATTAATTCTACAAAGTGTTACAACAGTACTTGACCTAGAAAAACTAAGGAAGTGAAGCAGCGGCTGAAGGAAGAACTAGAGATGAAGGACGACGCACAAAAAGAGGAGGAGAAAGCTTCGCCGGCTAAGCAACCACACCCCAATAGATCCAAGAGATACTCTAAACCTAATACTAAGCAGGGCTACGTGTATTACTAAATATAACAGATTAGTAGAAAGGTTGTTACGTTTCGGCTCTCCCCAGAAACACATTTTCTCACAAAATATTTGACTTGTGGACAAGTAGTTATGTTGATAAAAGTTTATGGCAACAATAATTTGAATTATAAGTTATTGGACAAAGTGTTGTGTTCACAAGAAGTTACCTCGAAAATTGGACTTAAATCCACAAGTTGTAAGGTGTTTGGCAAGTTCTTCCCCCATATTTTGTTGCCAATTTTGAGAAATTTTAGCTTCTGGAGTGGGCCATACAATTGCAGCCTCTGTTGTAAGGTTGACGCTAGCAGAGAACACTTGAGGCTATTGGCATTAAGAAGATAATTCAAACATATGCAAAGAAATTTTGAAGTGTCAGGTGTGTTATTATCAGAGTAATAAATATTGATCAAAGAATGTAGTCATGTAGGAACCAAAGATCCTCAAGTAAAAAGGGATCTCATCCATAATTTAAAAGATAAAACGAACCATGGAATTTAGGAACTAAAAGAAAAAGGATGGATGAGAAAATGAGAATGAGTGAGAGACTAAGTTCAAAGGAAAATAAGAGAGATAATTTGAAAGAAGAAGACAGTTTAGTACCTTACTCTCCAAAATGCGCTTCACACTAGCAGCACAACCACCACAAGACATTCCCTACATTGTCAATTGCGGTCAGCAAACATCAAACCTTAAACTTTTAATAAGAAAAAAAGGAACCACTTACTCCAACATCAAGAACAATGGCATCACCCTCAAGAGCCGGCGGATCTTCAATCTTCATGCCAATTGACTTTGACTGCGTCCCGCCGCCACTCGATTCTCCATCTCCCCTTCTCCCACGACCACCACTGCCCACTCCATCATCGCCCCCGTATCCCCCATATCCCACCGCCGAACTTGAAACGCAAGCAACCTTCGTTTTCTTCGGAGAACTCCAATGCAAAGACGGATCGGGAGGAGGTACGCATCTGAAGGAAAGGAAACGATTGGAACGGACTTGACTATGCCGGAAAAAGAAAAGTAGGTGCTTTCGATATTGAGTGGAGCTTCTTGAGATTTGAATAGCACTGGTAAGCCCCTTAAACGGTATCGCGGAAAGACCGATGACTTCCATCGGAAAACCTCCCTCGCTCTTCCTCAGACAAGACTACAGGAGTAACCAAAGAAGTAAGTGGAGGGAAATCTAAGAATAAATGCCATAACTTATAAACTTATCAGTTATCAATGCGATTTCATGGGACCTTTTAAGTGAGGGTAGGTGATAATTACCACTGAGAGCGGAGAGGTGTATTTACGTAATTAAAATATCTAACGATTTCATACCATCCACACGATTAATATCCTGTGGATATAATAGAAAATCACACGGAAGAAATATCGCTAGATATTTTTTTAAAGAAAAAGAAACCCTGCTTGAACCTCTCCATCGCTAGAGAAGAAGCGAAGGCGGCGGTGCAGAGAAAGTGGGAAATGGGGACTCGACTTGGAAAAAGGATTATCCACTTCGCGAACCTCCCGATCAAACTGATCTTACCTACTCTAACCTCATCAGCTTCCGTCCCATCCAACACCCGCATACGCGAGTTCGCCGTTAGAACAATCCCATCTGCGACCAAATTCGAGATCAAGAGCGTTCTTGAATCCCTCTACGGATTTGACATCGATGAAGTACGAACCCTAAACATGGAGGGAAAGAAAAAGAAACGGGGAGGGATCCTCCTGGCAAAGCCTGACTACAAGAAGGCGTACGTCACATTAAAGTTTCCTTTGTCGTTGAGCTCGAGCGTGTTCCCGATCCCCCAGATTCAGGAGCAGATGGCTAATACTAAGCAGTATCAGGAGAGACGGCGTAGGGGGAAGATCAGTTTGGTGGAGGTTAAGGATGGGAGGACTAAGCACTGGATGGAAAAGGAGGATGCGGATGATGAAGTAGTAGAGGTTGGGAGAGACAAATGGGACAGAGAGAAGAGAGGGAGACTCATAAAATCCCCAGATAGAAGAGAGAGGAGAGGAAAAGGCAAGGGCGACAGTGAAAGAGGGAGCCAGTTTCCTTGGAGCAGTATGCGGTAAAAATATATGTTTCCCTCTTCATCAATTGATTTCCTATGCATCTTTAATTGTTTCTGCTGGAACATAGAACATATTAGTTCAAAATTTCAAATGCTAAGTTCGATGCTCGTTTCATAAATTATAGGCATTAAAAGTTAGTTCTAGTTGATGAAAATTGTGATCGAATTATTTACCAATATTGCTCATGTATCAATGTTCTTGGATGAATGGATGATATAGTGATATGTGAAATGTGAATTGAATAAAGGTTCTGTCATTCTGATTCTTCGATGCTTTAATCAACTGACTCAAATGTTATATTGTTATTAATTATTTTCGCTCATAGGTCATAATTATTCATATAATTATTTTATTTTATCATTATTATGTATGAGTATGATCATTCTTGTATAATCAATGGGACAGAGAAACATCAAAGACTATGTCCCCTACCTTATTCACGAAGAAAACTCAAACAAAATCAGATTGATGGATACAGCTAGTAAACTGGATACTAGCTGGAAAATACACCTATTGGGCTCAAGGTACTGCCCTACTTGAGTTCGTAATAAACAAAGTAAGAAAACTGGACTATCAGAAACCTAAATATCATAGTCTCGGCCATAAACATCAAAAGAATAGCAAATTTCTAGGAAAATCAGAATCTATCCTCATTGATAGGATTTAAGGTAGATACATCAAAGGGAAAGCACTGATGGATATCCAGATCCAAAATAGTATAGACTCCCACTTCTGAAAATATGTAATGGAGGGGAGACCCAGTGCAAACAATCTACTAGATTGTGGCACAAACCACACCATGCAATGGAGGAATGGAAATCCAAACAAAAAGCTAGCATCAATGTGTGAGGAAATTAGGGACAAGAGCCACAAAGATAGCCTAGCTGAAGGAATATGGGCACGTAAACTCACAAAATTCTCCATCTTCCTACGGAGGATTAAATGGCGCCACCTTAACACATTTGTTAGATTGAATGGATGGGGCATGCCAATACAACCAATCTGCATCCTTTTCCATGCAGAAAATGAAACTAGAAACCATCTATTTTTCAACTGGACCTACTCCAGAATCATCCTACTCTCCCCAAACTGGAAAATATTAAACATTCCCAGACCCATCATAAACCACCCAGAGATCAAGTTGGGGGGGATCTTACTAAGGCTTGTCAAAAACTAATACATCATTCCTAAATTTGGGGATTACTATATATGGAATTAAGGTTCCAGATGCGCCACCACCTGGAGCACTTGAGCATATGCGTGCATATGCGTCAGTGGTATTTTCGTAAATATATACAAAACTAAAGGAAATTCATATATTTTTTATATATCTAAACAATATCAATTAAATTTTTTAGTTAAAAATATATTGGATAGAAAAATTATTATAATACATATATTTATTAATTATTATAACACCCTATAATTCATTGTAACACCAAGGTTTAAAAACCGATAGGGGTATTTTCGTAATATTATAGCTCTTTAAATGACTAGGGATTCTTTAAACTTATAAAAGAGAGGCTTTTATAAAAAGAAAAGAATAAATAACCCAAGAGGCTTTAAAAAATAACAAAGTAATGGGTTGGGCCTTCTTTAATACATTTATAACATCAAAAATACTATATAATAATTATTTATTTAACTACACTTATTTATTTAACTACATCGATAGAATTCAAAAAACACATAGAAGGTTGGTCTATAAATAAAGATTCATTTTGTCTAAAACAAATATGAAGTCTTAAAAGTGGAAGGAGCTTATATTAAAAATAATATAGCTCTTTTCATGGACCAATGTATAAATTTTTGGCATAAAAATTTATAAGGTCTTAAAATAATTTTTTTTTGCTTTTTTTCAAATAAAAACAAAACCCTGTTTTAAGTTATTTAAATAATTTAAAACAGGTCTGGATCCGGGTCGAATTTTACCATATATGCATTGGGTACTTTGTGCTGCCATATATGAACAGAAAGGAATCGAAGGTGGAAACAACACACTCTTAGTATTAAAAGTAGTCATCAAGAATAGGGGTGAGATTCCCAGTACCTGCCCCGCGGGTACGGGGATGGGGAGGCCGTCCCCGACCGAAATCCCCGGTCATTTCCAGGTACGGGGATGGGGATTGAAATCCCGTCCTGAACAATACCCGTACCCAGAAAAATTGCATTTAAACCTTATATAATATTTTATATAATATAATTTATATGAATAACCTTATATAATATATTAAATACATTAGTTTATATATCAAATATATCCATAAAACAATTATATTTAACCCCCCATAAGTTTATATTTAAAATATATTCATAAAAAATTATATTTAACCCCCTACATTTTAAATTTTCAATATTTTTTTAATTTTTAATTTTAAACCCCAAATGTGAAATATTAAATCCCTAAATTTATTTCTCTTCTTAAACCCTAAATCATACTCTCACTAAATCGATTTTAATTACATTAGTAACATTATCATTTAAAAAAATTATTATTTTAGCCGGGGATGGTTTTTGAGTCCGGGTATTTCCCCGTCCCTGATCAAAATGACCGGGTACGGGGGCGGGGAACGCAATCCCCGTGATACGACCGTGGCCCGTGTGGTCACGTAAACTTTGCATCCTAGACCCTGGATTACTAGGGAATTGGATAAACTATCTAATATTAACAGTATTACATCCTAGACCCTGGATTACTAGGGAATTGGATAAACTACCAGCGGTTACCAACGGTCCGGCGGTTGCCAGCGGTTACCATATCAATTCTATGAAACTCTATCCTATAAATAACTAATGGTTATGGTAATAAAGATATGAAATGAAAAAGTATTGTTTTAGTCTTTAGTTTTCTAGTTTAGTTATACCTTTTAATCTTTTAGTCCTTTAATCTAGTTTAGTTTATGCCCGATAGGCTTAACTTCCCTATCACCCCGCCCCATCTCTGTCCCCGCTCATCCCTAATCAAGAACATCAATTTCTCCTTTAAGCCAGAATGTTTCAGGAAAAACTGTTGCCACCCCTTGGAAACTAAGACAGATAGTTTGATGCTTTTGCAGACAACATGGATGTGTGGAAAGAGTCTAGTAGAGCTTATTGTTCTTACATATATTTGTATTGTTTATGCTTTTCCATTGTAACTCTTAGGGTACAACCTTTCATTTTATTAAATGAAAAACTTAATTGCATCAAAAAAAATCAGATTGAGTTCAATACGCTTAATGCTTGAGATTCTATCCTCTTGACGCATTTGCAGCTAGATATATACTGGAAAATTAGGATTTGTCTTTTATGCTTATTCCCAATGTAATCAGGGCAATGTCCTTCATTATTAATAATGAAAATATTTAAGTGCATCAAAAAAAAGATGAATCAGTCAGCTATTTATTCTTCAACTACATATTCTCTCTGGTGGGCACCTAAAACTGGGCCATTTGGAATAAAAATAACAAACTCCCCTACAGACTACAGTGTCCGACCAGCCCTGTTGGCACAGATGGGCTGAGATCCACTTGGGAAAGCATGACACATATGACTATGAGCTGAAAAAGACATAAAGCTCAAACAACACCCTATTAAACCTAAAGAAGACTAGCCTCTTATCTTTTCCGTGCCTGAAAACTATGATTGGGTAAATATTTGTATTTTAAAATGTAAACACTGAATGCCTAGACCGGTCCTTGATTTATTTCCTTGATTGGATTGGATTTATTTCCCTGATTTATTACAATACTGTGTTAGTTGGAGTAGCGAAGAAGTTGAAACAGTTCTGGTTCATGGACGAACGTAGAGGCGTTATTTTTCTGAAAGATTGAAACGATCGAAGTGTGCGTGTATGGACGTGTACTTGCTGCAAATCCAACGATGCTGCGTGTGTCCGGCGATTATGAATTGAAGTTGGGCGACGTACGTACGTACGTATTAAATCTCTCTTGATGAGTGATGAGAGATCTTTCCTTTCTGACAGATGAAGTCATTGCACTGCATACATTTCATTAAATTTACTATCGTTGGACATGACACCATGTCATATATCCTATGCATTGAATGAATGCATTCGACCTGCAATTTTATCTTCACTATATTTAATTTAATTGATCCATAGCTCGGTTTACCAAATATCCAATCCGTTCTATTTTTCTTGTGGAATCTTCAGTTTTTCTTGGATCATAAATTCATAATACGTCATCGTCGTCATCAGATGTGAATAGTATACATGTTCATCAGTGCAGTGCTATGCTAAGTACTGACATATATAAATACTACAGTCTTTACAAACTTACACGTATCCTTCATTATGTAGCATTTAATATCTCCCACGTAAACACGTACCTCCATGCAAAGCCATCTACTTAAAAAGACTTACTCAAAGTTTCATTGATGCTATAGATTGATGCGGTTGCATAATCGGGTATGCGGTCTTGAACAAGAGTATAGGTTATCAAAAAGTTATCGGATCGTTAATTAAGATGGTCTTATTGCATCTAAATTGAAGGAACAATGACCTTTAAATAGTGTACATGCATGGAAGCTAGTTTAATGGAGGGTTATGATAAAAAATAATGGTAGAAACTCAAAAATGAAGATTAGCAGGTGAAGAAGTGAAGATTTTTATACTTTTGATTTCTATATTGAAAGTTAAATGGTTGAAATTTCTATTTGCATCTTTGATTACCATTAATCAATCACTACTAACCACTAACTCAAATTAAAGCTACTTATTTGTGATCAATGGTTGAAAATTCCATCCGCATTATTGATGACCATTAATGAATCACTGTATCACTACTAACCACTAACTCAAAGCTACCTATTTGTCATCATCGATCCCTCCATTACCCTTATTAATAAACCTAATTACAAACTCCAATGATGATCGATAATTTTGGAGTGATAACAAACTATACTTATTCCACACATCCTATCGTATTTTTAGTTGTTTATTTAATTGTCGTTCTTTTTTTTCATTGTAGTTTGTAATCTTTTTATTTTATTTTTAATCTAAATTGTCTTTAAAAAAAAAATTTGGAGTGATAAATAACTAATAAGTTAATGTGTTTTTACTTCTTTACTTACTTTTTTTAAATATGTTGATCAAAACATCAAATTTAATAAGTTATTTTATTGAAAAAATATGTGAGTCTAAAACGTCAGGAATTAAAATCTTATGTATTCGTTTTATTTTTTATTTTTTGTGAAATAAAATGTTATTCATCTAGTCTCATCTGGAGATAGGAGAGTTGTAAAAAAAATTAACCGTGGACGGTTCAGATTTGACTGACATTTTTTTAGCTCATCAATTTAAATAATAGAGTTGGACAGAATTATGAAATTAAATAATGGATTTGGAATTTAGTATATATTTCAGTCAATCGATATTATTTCCTATTCGATAGTTGGGTCATGTACTTAATTAGTCCTAGTGCAATTGCTTGATTGACGTCTTATTAGAATTGAGTTTTAATTTTCTAAATTGTTTTAAGCTTTGAAAAGCCCAACTCTACCATACCAATTATTATTGCTTAAGTATTTGAGTATTGTCTATAACTCCATTATTTTACTGAGATTCCTTTTCAGTGTTGGTTTATTTTTATTTCAGTCTTCATGTTAAATGTTAATACCACTAGAAAGGTCCGGTGAATTAACTATTGAGTTCCCATATATATCTTTGACAATCATGCGCATGTGAAAGTGATTCTATCCAAGAAGCAATTTTATCGAAGTAAATCTTTACAGGAATGAGCAAGCTTTAGGATGTCTCTAGCTAGCTGGTTGCTTTGATATATATAGCGTCTCCCAAAAGCCTCCATCAGAATTGAACCTGCTGCATTCAACGATATTAAAAATAAGATATTGAAATTTTGATCGTACATGCATCGATCGATGCGTTTTTCCATATCTTGAAATTGAGAAAAAAAATACTTAATCCCATATTCCCTCCCATTAACAATATAAGATTGGATATCTCATTTTTATTTTATTTTCAATATTTAAATAGAATACATCAGTTTGTAATAAAATATGTAATAAAGAACAAGCGGTCAAATTAAAATATCGCATTAAAAGGAACCACATTTTATTTAATAATCATTAGGTGGGAGTGTGGGACTGGACCATTGGAAACAGTAGTGTGACCTTGTGGGACTAAAATGAGATAAGTATAGTTTTATGCATTTCTTTGTAAATTTAAAAAATCTCAATAAAGGATCCGATCATGACCCATAGACCCAATAACTTTTACACACAAGAAAAAAAAGAGAAATAAATGTTGGAAATGATGAATCAATGAATAAACTTAATTATAAACCCCACAAATATCAGATAAAAAGAATACACAAATTTGAGTCTAAATATTTTTTTAATAAATAAAAATTAAAACACATTGAACTATAAATGTGACTGACTAATTGGATTAATCGAATTATAAATGTAATATGAATCCGAATAATCGGATTTAAAATTAAAATCCCTCACCTTTTGATAAACTACTCTCATCATCATTAGATTAAATATAAATGATTGAGCTTGATCTCAATTGAGATCAATATAGACAGTCTGTATTTTTGCGGTTAAAATTATACAGTATATGTATTTTCTGTAGGATATTTTTCGATCGAGATTAAGGAAAAATTATTTTGAAAGTCATACCAATTCTATATCCTAATGATACTTAGATCCTAATTAACTTCAAGGATAAAGATAGCAGTCACATTTCCATTTCCCCATATATATATACACACACTGGGTTTCTGATGCGGTTTCTAGTCACATTCCCGCACCGGAAACCCAGTGCGGCCCATGCCTAGATCGTCATCATTATCTATCCTACGACTCCGAGGAAAAACCGCACCTCTTTGGTGAATGGAACCCCGTCACGAATCCCATCCACCCTGCTCAATGGGTGATCTCGACGGCGACCGCACCAAAAGCAGGCCGTGTATATATAGACATTAAATCAAACAATGAATCCCAACTGCTAGGGATTAAATGATTTTAATTCAATTTAGAAGGAATTAATGTCTCATAATTAATTGATAAATTGAAATCGTGAAGACTCTTTTACTCTCTTAATGAGTCCCAGCGGATGGGTACTCAATTAAATTAATTGATATATATATATGTATGCATTAATTACATTTTAGATTTTTAGGGTCGGTGCATTAATGATTATTCAATTTTGTGGTTACGTTATTAATAATTCAATTTTGTGGTTACAATATTAATGGTTTGAAATTCGAATTGAATAAATATTTATACAGACGTGAGACGACTACCAATTATTTAAGAAGAAATTAAAATAGACGACGTCGACATTATTCGATTAAATAGAATATTGTGTCATTTTTACAATTAAAATAATCATTGATCCCACCACTCTCATATCATCTCTCATCTGCATGTCTCGATCCCTCACTAAAATCAACAGAATCTGAGTGTAGAACTAACTAACTTGCATGGAAGGTCGATCATAATGGACAAAAATTGCAATAATATGAATACATGATCTTAATTAAAATAGTTAAAATTCATCTCCACCAAAACACAGTAATCCAATAAGATTTAATCAGATAGTTAGATGGGAAGGTTTGACTAAGCTGATCGTTAGCTAAATGAATATTTATTTACTTATCCATCTAGCTAGCTAGTATTAGAAATTAAATCATCAAGGATAGAGTTGTAATAATAGAATATGTTAGTTGAATAAACTTTCAATCTTATAAAAGGATATTCGTTATGTCGTAATAATTGATCTTTTGAATTCAATCACAATTAGTGCTAAGCTTTTCTGAGAGCTAGGAGGGATTTTCATCCAAGTGTAATCATAGAAAAAAATTCATATCGATGTATTCTTCAACAAACTAGTTGTTCAGTCACTAGTCACTGAAGATATATTCCTCGATCGTGTATGAGGAATTTTAGTAAATATCTTTTATTGATGCTTTTTGTGTTACTGTGTATGAAAGGAGACATTGATTAGAAATGTAAATTTTGAACCACATTTTGAGTAAGAGACGACGAGCTCATTAGAAGATCATTCTTTCTATTACTTAGATCGATATGTATATATATTTTATGATCAGATTCAAAATATATATGAATATTAATTCTATATATATGGAATGAGTGGTATCGTTTCAATTCTGATCAGGAGTTAATTATGTGTTCAGTTTTTGATAATTATTTATAGTCTTATAAAGAACATTGCAGTAACACACCCTGTGGCCTTTAAAAAAAAAGAGAACATTGCATGTAGCCAGGGATTGCAGTAATTGATTTTTTGTTTGACGAAATATTGAACTTAGCCCAAGGTGTCGACCCATTCTATAATTGATCGATCCGTCTCGGCTGCATGTCCCACTCACCCCATTCAGTGTGGGATTTTTTATAGAATGTATGCATATCTAAATATCTAATTAATTATTCGATCTATCAACAGCATTGCATATATATAACACATATATATTCACATGCATTTGAATTTTTCATTAATATTCTAATAGCAATTATTTGAAAATTAAACAAGGGTGTGTTTGAAAAATTGTTGATATATATATATATGTTGAATGTTTTTTTGGAAATGGAAGTTATATTAAAACGGCCGGGTAGGGAAGAAGGCGGTGAGAGTAGGGTAATTAGAGAGCAATGTTTGAGCCATAAATAGATATAGATTATAGAGCAATGTACAGTGGTCTGGGCACGTGCATTTAAATAAATGTATAAATGAATTGAGAGAGAGAGAGGAGTAGATTTGGTACTGGATTGATTGACGAAACCAAAAAACTCATCAACCACAATAAATCGACAGACCCAAAAACGCAGAAAATCCTTAATTGTTACAGTATTGGGTCTTCTTTCTGACAAATGGACTCTGAAGTGTGGGTGTGGTTTTATGGCCATTTATGCACTGGAGGATTAAATGTCATTTTCCGGCAGGGGAAGTTGGTTTCCCTTCTTCCCTTGTAGTAAATTCAATTCTCAGTTTCTCACCCCCATTTAATAGTGCAGATGTGTTCAATTCTTTCCACTGCACATTCACATCATATGAACAAATTAAATTTTATTTTTTAAAACATATACAATTCAATTCAATTTTGCATTAATTACGTACCGCGCGATTCAAATCTACTAAACGAAGGAAGGCGAAGATATATATCGATTCATCCATCCATCCGGCCATTCATTGTTATGTTTTTTCTTTTCTTTTTTTCATTTCGGTTTACGTTATATATTATCAAGTTATGAACAATTAATTAATGGCTAGCTTGTTGATTTATATTTATATTGAATTATTTATACTGGGCTGAGGCTGACATGTATATTTTATTGAACGATAGGGTATTTTTGAGATGTATTGCAGTGTTGGTCGATATTGGGAGAATTAAATATTTATAGGCAAAAGCATTTAATTTAAGAGAGGTAGAGGATGGTGGGATATTTATGTATGTGATGGGAGGGAGGCGTCTGCCGAACAGCTGAAGGGTGATGTATTAAATTTGAGGGGGGGTGAATACAAGTAGTTTTTAATAAATCAAAAAGAGGTTGGGGGTGTTTGGTTGGTATTAAAGAGGGCTGTCTTTCAATTCTTTGCTTTCTTCTTCAATTCAATTCTTCTCGATTTTCACCAGTAGAGCTGGTGGTGCTGCTAGTAGTAGTAGTAGTAGTAGTATAAGATGATGATGATGATGAGAGGCCATTTAAATCCAAATTTCCACTGTTTACTCACTCCTTCATTCTATTTTAATTTTGTCCTCATCGACCGGCGATGCCCGGAGGTGGTATTAATTGATTGCTATCCATCCATTTATCTATCTATAATCTATCCATCCATCCACATTATATTCATTAAATAACCAACTACAATGTCACATCACAGTGCTTATTTATTATTGGGGTCAAGAATCATGAATATTAATTAATGCTTAATTAACTACTTCTAAATAATTACTTAGTTAACCCTAATTTAACTTCAGTCATCACTCCACAGCACGTACGTCGACGTCGATATTGCCCCCCTCCCTCCCATGCATGCAATAATTCAAATGTAAATTCACATAGATGAATGATGAATTGATGATGGTATATATAATAAATACGATTAAAATTGTTTGTTTAGATATTTAGCCTGCTTGAATTGCCTATAAAAGCATACCCCAAACTTCAATTTGGTTGATCCAATACCCACAACATAAATCGATCACAAAGTGGCGAGTCAGAGAGATAGATACGTTGTTATTGTTAGATAGAGATAGAAAGAGAGAAAAGGAAGGAAGGAAGGTTAGGAAGGAGAGATCCAGAAGAAGAACTAAACTCTGCTAAGTGCTAAGGAGCCAGCCCAACCAGCCATGGTCTCCTTGCAGACAGCAGCACTTGCAACGAAAGAGAGGAATACCTGCAACTGGTTCTCCATCTTTGGTGAAGAACCATCTAAAAAGAGAAAACTGTGCTGCGAAGAAGATGATGGAGAAGTACAGTCTGCTGCCAAAGAATTGAAGCTCTGGTCTCCACCGTTGCCGACATCTGTCAGTTTTGTTGATAACATTGAGCTCCAACTTGAAGAAGATTCCCCTCTTCCTCCAGAATGGCAACGTTGTCTTGACATCAAGGTAACTGGCTAGGTGTAATCAGACATCAGTGGGTCGATGAGTGTATATGATCGATCCATATATCGATCGATCGATCGATCTTATTATATATATGTAATTTCTAATTTCAATTGATGTTTTCTATTTACGCAGTCCGGCCGGATTCACTTCTACAACACAAGAACGAGCGAGAGAACCACCAAAGTCCCCCGGAGCAGTACTACTACACATGCTCCTCCTGCAGAGACGTCGATCAGTCTCGACTTAGAGCTCAACCTTGGCTGCGACTCACCGCCGACCGCCAAATTAACACGCCACAATCGGAATGATAAAGTACTCCAAGAAGACACGGAGCCCAGAGAGATGGTGGCAGCGGCGTGCATGCGGTGCCACATGTTGGTGATGATGTCCAAGTCTTCACCGTCTTGTCCCAACTGCAAGTTCTTGCACGAGACACATGTGGGCTCTACGCCTGGCTCGTTTGTGAACCCTGCTGCCGGCTTCCTCAGGAACCTCTGCGGCAGTGCGCGCAAGACCCAACTGTTAAATTAATCAATTAATCAACCAAACGTACGAATGGATTCACCGATATCGATCGATCGACCACGACGATGATCGGCGGTCCGTATGAATGTTGGTTTGGTTGTTAGTCGACTTTAATGCATCGACGTCGTAACTATCTGTTTAAATTCCTTCATGTAATTTCCCGTGTTTCATCATTTCATGCACACAAAGACTATTCGATCGATCGATCGATCGACCATGGTCGCTTCCACATCAATTCTTGGTAGTAATAACAACAACAACTGGATTAATTGGATGGAACAAATACTGAATTAATGTGGACAGTGAGATCTAACTAACCTAACCAAATAAATTGTATGTTTGCACTTATTTAATTTACTTCTATTTTCAATAATTAATGGGTGCTTACATACGTTCATTTTATTCATTTTTATTTTATTTTTCTGACCGGAACTATATATATATATATATAATATTTAACTATCTAAGTCAAGAATGAAGATTAAGTTGTATTTTAATCAAAAATAATAATTAATGATTCGACTGTTGAATATTGATATATCGATCAATCCAGAATTGATAGATTGATACTCATGATTAACTTTTATTTTATACATTAATTAAAGAATCAAGCAACTTAAAATTTTCAAACTTGAATACGTAGAAATTATGACTAAATCGATCAACGTCTTTATTAGATCGATCGACGTCTCCAAGGCGGCCACATCGATCAAGATTCAATCTCCACATTGAATATTGATAGGACTGTAGAAAAGAAATAGGTAATTAATTACAGAATTTACCAAACCTACCTATTTCTAATTACAAAGAAACAAAGTATGTGTGTATATATATATATATATATATAAGGGAAAGTGAAATAATGTATATCAGAAATTTTATTAGATAACCGTTTGTTTATGATCTGTTGTTTTGTAATGAATCGAATTTTTATTATTAAATTGTCAATATATATTGTTGTCACCCAGAAATAAACGAAATTATCTTAATTTTACCATTGTAAATTTATAATAGTCACCCGATCAACATTTATGTGCGATTTCAATAAAGTTTTGTGTATGTAATAATAAAACCGTACCCATTCAACTACCAGACAGTTTATTTTGCATTGGATGTTTGGATCGGATCGGATTGTTTCGGTGGGCCGAAATGGGCTTTATGTGCATAAGCGCCCAATAGAGAAATTCAGAAACTGGTGTAGTGGTGTGTTTGAAATTTTGATAGCATGTAAAACAGTAGAAGAGGGGAAAAAATAGAAAACGGACTACTGGACTAGTGACAGCGGGACAGGAATCACTGATATCCGTAGCCTCACATTCAAGAATCAAGATGGGTTGGATTGAATTGGTAGATAGTAGTACTAGTGACTTCGGGAACCATCCGCTCGACCCCGTGTGCAATGGCGCCACAGGAGATTTATCTCCGGGTGCCTGCCGTTGCATCTCCACTCGACCCCGTGTGCTTCCTAAGCGGAGGGATCTTCCTGGACACATCCGCTCCGACGAATTTGACGCGATTCATATCCAACGGTGAGTCATCAGCAGTGGGCTTTGGATCAAAGCTGAGGAGATCTCTGAGTCGGAGAGTTGCGGTTATTTGTATGGATGGAAGAAATTGGAGGAAGAGAGGGGGGAACGCCGTAAAGTTCATGTCTTTGACTGCTTCGATCAAGGATAAAGAGTCAGATCGAGATTCATCGTCAAAATCGAATGCGGTGAATACAATGAAACACCTCTGGGCCGGTGCCGTTGCCGCCATGGTTTCGAGGTAATTGATAATAATAATAATCGAATTTGAATTCCTGATGGTGGATGGCAGGATGAGTATTGTTGGAGTTTTTAAGCACGATTTTGTCTTTTGTTGGTTGATCAGAACCATGGTTGCTCCACTGGAAAGACTGAAACTAGAATACATGATACGCGGCGAACAGAGAAAGCTGCCCGAGGCAATTTATGCAATTGCGGTTTCTCAAGGTCTGAAAGGATTCTGGAGAGGGAATTTTGTTAACATTCTACGTACTGCTCCATTTAAGGCTATAAATTTTTATGCATACGATACATATAGGAAATACCTAATTAGGATATCTGGAGATCAACAGGCCACTACCAACCTTCACCGGATGATGGCAGGTGCTGCAGCTGGCATTACTGCTACTATTCTGTGCATACCAATGGATACGGTAATTTTTACCTCATCAATTGGTTGAATTCGAAATAGGCATTGTGTAACTTTGTGTTTGTGTTGGATATGCAGATTCGGACGAAGATGGTTGCGCCTGGAGGGGAGGCTCTGGGCGGTATTGTTGGTGTTTTCTATCATATGGTGCGGACAGAAGGATTCTTTTCACTGTACAAGGGATTACTGCCTTCCATCATAAGCATGGCGCCATCTGGTGCTGTTTTCTATAGTGTGTATGATATACTGAAGTCAGCTTACTTATATTCACCTGAGGGAATGAGACGAAGGTCGACGATGATAAAATCCGGTGGTAATAAATTGGATCAGTTGGAGTTGAATCCGGCAAGGACACTGTTGTATGGTGCCATTTCTGGATGCTGTGCGGAGATCACTACGTTTCCTTTTGAAGTGGTAAGGAGGCAGCTTCAGATGCAGGTTCGAGCTAATAGACTCAATGCAGTTGCCACTTGTGTCAAGATTGTTGAGCAAGGTGGTATTACTGCACTCTACTCTGGTTTGTTCCCCAGCTTATTGCAGGTCCTGCCTTCTGCGGCAATCACTTTCTTCGTATATGAGCTTATGAAGAAGGTTCTGGAGGTGTAGTGAGCAACTCAAAATATTCAATTTTGTTTTTGGAGCAATCCACATAAAATTTCGTAACCATTATTACTATAAATTTATTGTTTAATTTGTTACAAAACAACTGGGCAAAAAAGTAAAAGTATAAATATAAAACTAATGATTTTCTTGTAAAAAATTGGTATATTTTTTCGTAGTATTATTAAATTAGAATTAGAATTAGAAAAGGTTGTATGGATCATGTGTGTAATGTCCACACTCACTAGTCACACTACATTCCAAATTTCAATATACCTAACTCATTCTTGTCCTGCCAAATGTACCAAGTAATCGATCTACTTACTGCCTTCCATACTGTTGTTGATTGCGGTTGCCTCCCATCTTATTGGAACCCCGATTCTGAGCAGGAGGACCATATGGCCCTTGTGGGAAACTTGAAGCTGCTCCGTAACTACCGCCACCTCTTGGCCCGCTCGTACCAGGCATTATAGATCCAGAATATGGTGGAGGTCCACGTCCTTGTGGAGGAAAAGGTCCGTTGTTGTAACCACCGCTCTGGGATCCACGATTCGGGTTATATCCTCCACTTGTATTAGCACCTTGTGGGTACCTGCTTGTGCCACCTGAGGATCCTCGAGGTTTATTATAGTGGTGACTTGGCCCGGCACCCTGTGGCGGGGCATTGTGAATAGATTGGTTGGCCGGTCCATGTCGGGCCTGAGGATGCACTTGTCCGGACTGCTGAATCGGAGGTAGCCGTGCATGCGATTGTGGATATTGTGTTTTCTGACGCTTTGCAGCCTCCTCTTGTTGTCTTTGCTGCTGACGTTTCTTTTTTGTCTGAAACTCATGCGATGATTCATACTTTGGAAGACTGCAAAACAAATGAATGTGAAAGTTGGAAAAATATGGCACGCGGTTAAAAAAAAGACTTTTCATTGAAGAAGAAAAAATAACGAACCTCTTGGGATCGCAAGGTAAGGGATCATTCCAAAAGTATTCAGCATCCAGTGCATCTTTTGCAGCTATCCTCTATAATATGAAGAACACACACAATAATTATGAAGAAGATGATTCAAATTATAAAAGCATCATATCATAAGCAATTACCCCATGATATGATAAGAAGATGGTGGCATTGGGTGATAAATGTGGTAACTGAGAACCAATTTGCAATATAGATTGTCGAACAAAAAATTCAAAGGATTTACAGTTTTGTACAATACAAATACATAAAACATGACAGATTATTAAGGAAAGATGAATAGATAAACTGTTGTTAAAAAAACATCAATTGCTCAACACAGGATTTTAAGGAAATTGACAAATTGCTACTACAAAAATCCAAAACCACAGTTCTAAGTGACAAGTTAGGGTTAGATTGAGCAGCAGGGATATGGGCATCGGGCGTCAACAAGTATGCTATGACGATGTGGAGAGCTAGCCTTCGGAGGATCACGACGCAGGACAAGCTGATTGGGTGGGGGTACCCTCAACCTAAACAGTACTGGTTGTGCATAACAGAGCTGGAGAGTTTCGACCATACATACTTCGGACAGTTATTCTAGAGATGTATTGAGACAGATCTGTAGGCATATAGGGGATTTCTTGACACAGACAGATGTAGGGATCGAATCATATATGAACTGGGCAGACACGAGGACACGACGATCACCTACATGGGGCATGTGTTGGACTATAGTTGGGTCAACCACATGGGCAATTTGGGGTGAGCGTAATCGGAGGAAGCATGAGAGCAGATCTTTACCAGTACCAGAGCTGGCACGGCGTATAGGTGTGGGTGTACGTATTGTCTATGATAGATCTAGATTTAAATCTAGAAACTCAACTATGGAAGACATGTTATTTGTTGTATGGGATAGAGGGGGTACCCAAAATAACCCCCCAACGGATGTTACTTAATAGTGAGTCTGGATCCCAAATTGGGTATGGTAAGATACCTGAGAAGAGGTCGAGGAGTCGGGTTGGGGTCCGTTCCTTAGAAACGGAACTCTTTTGGGGTGGACGGGTAGCAGTGGCTACCCTACGTTTGCCTTACGTCTGACTAGCTGACTTGGTTGATTGTTGGCGATTTCGACCCTTGCCTTCTTTCGGGGAAAAGGGGAAGAAGGATGTTTTTAATGGACTTTGGTCGCGTGGGAGTGTCGAGCCCTCGGGTGGACACAAACACATGGCGGGAGGAAGCATATCTTAATCATTTTGAAGGGTTTCTGAAACCGAGATGAAAGGGAGGGGTGTGTGGAAACCTGAGACTAGACAGATGAGTTGTTTAGGGAGTGTATGAGTTATCTCTGTGTTTATTACGATTTGTGTTAATTGTAGCCTTCGGGCGTGCTTCTATATGGGGTCAGGTTCAGCGGGGCTCACTGCCACGTGGTGTACCATTTTTTTGGGTATATATTTATCATAGTTTTTATTCAAAAAAAAAATTAGGGTTAGATTGAGTAACGAACATGTGTTCAGAATAATAAATCAAATTAAGAAATAAAAATTACATGTAAAGAAAGAAAAAACATAACAGAAAGCAGACCTGAGATGGATCAAGAGCCAACATCCTTTCCAATAATTCCAAAGCATGGCGATCAAAACTGACAATCGTATAGAAGAATAAACTTATTAAAACAGTGATCATGTAACAAAAAATTGGCATTATAAACAGATGGTCACAAATAAAAAAGATAGGAAAACACTTAGTAAACTGACTTACTGCTTAAAAATTTCCCTCACACGCCTCTTCAATGGCCGTGCAGGCTTGAATGTATTATACCAGGGAATCTTAGTAACACCAGGCCAGTTTACCTCATCAGGAGTCCCACAAAGTTCGAATATTTTGTTCAATTGCTCTGCCTGAAGAACCACAACACAAAAACAATCAATATAAATGTATTCTGAAAACCGAAAATACAGAAAGTATTATCGCGGTTGTAAAATGTCGTTCCAAAGGTTGATATTTTGATAGTGTGGATGTGGAATGGTCTTGTCTAGACTCTAGAAATAACCTGATAACCATGAAAATCCATAGTTTTTAGGAAGATTTTATTTTAATTGGAATGTCATTCAACCCCATCACTCACTGTTCCAGTAAATAGATTCCCGATTCCCCACTATGGCCATTCATGCTCCCACATAAACCCCCTAAACCCTAAAAAAGAGATTAACTAACCCCATTTTTGTTTACATTGGTAAGGAATGGTCTTCTAAGCTTGGAAACTCTACTAAACAAGTTGTAGAAGCTAGAAAGGCCTTTGAAAAGGAATCCCTCATTCTTGTTTTTTTATCTAAATATTTTGTATTAGTCTATACTATTATTCAGTATTTAAAAACTTGCTATATCATATCCCTTATTCATTTGTAGACTTTAGGATCTAAAAAAAGTAAATCATTACAATGAATAGGGGAAGGTCTAAACGTGCTAGAATCTAGATTATAAATATTAAATGGAGAATAAGGATTTCAAGATGTACAGTAATCTACAAAGGAAGAGTTCTTAGATAAACTAAATATGGAAATTATGTGCTAGATTATTGGTGTATGGTAAAAGTATAAAAAACGGGATTTTGATAGATAAGTAATGAAATAAGAAAATAAATCTTTGCATGAATGATCACCTCATTTTTTCCAGGTAAGATTGGTTTTCCATGTAAAAGTTCTGCAAAAATACAACCAACAGACCACATATCAACAGGCGGGCCGTACTTTGTTGCTCCAAGGAGAAGTTCTGGAGGCCTGTTAAAATAAGTATCACATTAATATTTAAAAATCATAAAATTAAAATTATTTTAAGAATGCATTTTTACCAATGCAACAAATGAGTTGAATGAAATGCTTAGACTAAATTTTTTACCTATACCAAAGAGTAATGACACGATTTGTAAGATTTCCAGTATGTTCGCTGGAAAATGATCTTGCAAGGCCAAAATCTGCCAGCTTAAGTTTCCCTTCGTTATCAATTAAAAGATTGGATCCTGAATTAAGTTAAACATGCCTGATAAGTCACAATAATTGAAAAAACTGTGAAAAAATATTCAAATGTTGAATAGAAACCTTTAATATCACGATGAAGCACTTGATTGATATGGCAATAGTGGAGTCCAGTTAAAAGTTGTCTCATGTAGCACTAACATAAAAGGCAGAGAAAAAAATAAAAACAACTAGTAAATTTGAGGGACTTTTTAGCATACGTACTTTTATCTGAGCAACTGTAAATCGCATCCCAGGGCGATCTGAAAGCCCTGTCAAATCATGGTCCATGTATTCAAAAACCATGTAGATGCCACCATTGTATTTGTTGCCATCTGAAAGAAACAAAATAATAAGAAATTTACCAACTGAACTGATCTAGCATTTTTAGTAAAAATGTATTTGATATGAATATCATGTCTTCCATATATCAAAACAATTTTTAAAAATGTACGATAGAGAATATGCACCTGGCTTTCCATGTTCATCTTTTTGAGAACCTGTAGTTGAACAACATATACAAAATATTAGTTTCCTCAAACATATACGAAATATCTGTTTTTTGAGAAAACTTTTGAAATTTGAATGACCTGGTGATGTCACGATCTCTTTCAATTTGATAATATTATCATGGTGCAGCTTCTTAAGAATTTTTATTTCCCGTATTGCCGTAATTGGGAACTAAATAACAAATGGTATAAATAAAATAAGACTATATACATTTTTTTCATGTAGCAATGCAATCCAAATAATTATTTTGAATAAAAAGGGATGACAGTTATCCTTTGCAAAACAAAATTATTGACAGCTTCTATAATAACTAAGAAGAAGATTATACCCCTTCTCTTTCATTGTCCATTCTGATTTTTTTCAAAGCAACCACTTCCCCTGTTGTGATTTCTTTCGCCATATATACTTGCCTGGTAAACAAACATTAAAGAAAATCTGGAGTTATACGTTTGGGTAATTTTGAATTGTAGCTTGATGTAGTGGTATTTGGTGAAATCGTGAAATTCACATTTTGTATCACATAATGATGGATATTCGAAGTGTCAAACTAAGTTGACACCAAATATTTACTGTTAAGGAGATTTCAAAATCACAAAGATGGGGTTTTGGGCAAAAGGATTGAGCATTAACGAAGAGAAAATTCCTTACAAAGTGGCCATCAGCAGAAATGATAAGCAAAAACAGCAAACCCATTGTAAATCATCTTTTGTTTATCGGGATGATTCCTTTTTTAAAAAATGATATTTTTAGAAGAATTCCTCCAAGTTCCAACAGCATTAAACCCCTAAAAAGGGTAATTTTATATAACAACGAATAACCTAGATTTTAGTAATTTATAAATACTCAAAATTCTAACATATCGACAAAGAGAAGAGGCCGTAAAACAGCTGTACGATTGAGTTCTATCAAGTATGAAACATTAAAAATTTATTCCAATTCCACTACATCGGCCTATTATAAGCCCCCAAAACGAAAACGAACTCATTTTCGTTAATTCGAAAGAACATAACGTTAAAGCAATTCGATTTAAATCAAACAAATACGAGATAAAGAAATTTGATTTTAGGGTTTAGAATTTGAAGAAAACTCATACCCGTAGGTTCCTTCACCGATTTGCTCCAATTTCTCAAAATAGTCGACACTCCGCGACCCACACGAAGGGGATTCCTCGAGATTAAGCTGTCCAGGAAGAGCGATCGCCATCTCCTGTTCACTTTTCTCAAATGCCAAACTTGTACCGCCGGTCTGGTTTTGAACCAAGCCCTATAAAAAAACACCGTGCGGCAACGAGAGGTAAATCTAAAGAGAGCTTTCACAGCGCCAAGGAGAACAAAAGGTCAGGTCAACAAGTCGATTAGAGAGAGGGGAGACGGATTCTTATAGATTTCCAGTTTACGGTTGTAAATTTATAATAAACATAATTTACAAAGAGAAATATGCAATTTTCACAAATATCCAAAATCCTAATTTTCAAACAAAATTAATTTTGCTACTTTATTCAAGGTTAGGGTTTTAACTAAAACTTGATTCGTTTCTCAAACTAAATTATAAACAGCAATATCATTTTCAATGACCTGATGGCAAGAACAGTTGCAGAAAAGGATAAAATAAAAGGCGAAAAATCTTCGATAGCAATGTATAGTTCAAATAAAAAAGGATTCAAGTCCAAAAAGTTTGTAAAAAATAAAGATTCTAAGGATACCAACTTATCTGACAAACTTGATCCTAACAAGAACTCCCTCAAGAAAGCAATCAATTGATGTTTCTTCTGTAAGAAACCGGGACGCATAAAGAAGGATCGCTTAAAGTATAAATCTTGGCTCATAAAACATGAACAAAAATGTATTGATTCTTCGACATTAGTTTGTGAATCTAATTTAATAAAATCTTCATCTAGTTCTTGGTGGTTGGATAGTGGAGCAACTAATCATGTTGCATTCACCATACAAGGATTCACAAACAGAAGGAAGCCAAATCAGGATGAATCAAGATTGTTCGTAGGAAATAATAGACAAACTGATGTAGAATTTGTGGGCGATGTTATTTTAAATCTAGATACAGGATTTAGTTTAACATTGAAAGACACTTTGTATGCTCCGTCGTTTAGACAGAATTTAGTTTCTGTTAGTAAATTAAACAAACATGGTTTTTCTTTTGAATTTAAGAACAATACAGTTTTAATGTTTCTTAACTCAAAGATTATGGGTAATTGTGTTTTGTCTTATGACCTATACAAATTATGTTTTGATTCTAGAAAAATTTATGTAGTTTGTAATGTGAAAAATACAGTTTCCAAAAGACCCTTAAATAAAGAAAAATCATATATATTATGGCATAAAAGGTTAGGTCATATTTTATAAGATAGAATTAAAAGATTGGTTAAATCGACCGTTCTTCCTTCTTTAGATAATGACCATGCAGAATGTATTGATTGTCTTAAATGGAAAATGACAAAGAAAGGGAAAAAGACTGCTACTCGTAGCACTAGTCTTTTGGAGATTATTCATACGAATATTAGTGGACCATATCATAAAACTTTGTGTGGATGCTTATATTTTATAACATTCATAGATGATTTTTCCAAATATGGCTATTTGTTTTTTATCAAAAAAAAATCTGAATTTTTAAAGAAATTTAAAGTATTCAAAACAGAAATTGAGAAAATCTATAAAGATTGTTAGGTCAGATAGAGGTGGAGAATATTACGGTAAATATGGAGATGTTGAACAACTTAAAGATTCTTTTGCACAATATTTGAAAAAATCTGAAATAATTGAACAATAAATACACTATATCAGGGACTCCTGAGCAGAATGGAATGGCAGAAAGAAGAAATCGTACGCTAATGGATATGGTGAGAAGCATGACTAGTAGAGCAAATTTACCAACATTCTTGTGGGGTGAGGCAATACAAGCAGCATTGTATATTTTGAATCGAGTCTCAAGTAAGTCAGTACCAATTACACCTTTTGAACTTTGGACAGGTAGAAAATCTAGTTTAAATCATTTGAAGGTTTGAGGTTGTCCTGCAAAGGTGAAATTATACAATTCAACATTAAACAAATTAGATCCAAGAACAGTGACATGCTATTTTGTGGGTTATCCGAATCATTCTAAGGGATATCGATTTTATAAACCTCATGGTGGAACAAGAATTGTAGATTCTCGAACAACAAAATTCTTGAAAAATGTAGCAGATGTTAATACTTCAGAGATTTCTAATTCATTGAACCATCAACCATCAACAGTAGTTATACCCTCATTTTCGATTACACCAACCACATCTTCAGTGACATCCGTTGACACACCAGTTATTGCTCAAGTTGATGAACCAATTAATATTACACCGGTAGATCCACCAGTTATTGAGCCAAGAAGGTCTACTCGAGAAAGAAGATTAGTTATCCCTAATGATTATGAAGTTTATTTAGGAGAACACGACTATGACATTGGTTGTAGTAGTACAGTTGACCCTAGCTATCTCATATGATCAAGCAGTTGCAAGTGCACAATGTGATTTATGACAAGATGCAATGAAAGATGAGATGCAGTCTATGTACCATAATAAAGTATGGAAACTTATTCAGTTACCTGAGGGTGTTAAAGTTGTGAGTTGCAAATAGGTTTTTAAAACCAAACGAGATTCCAGAGGGAAGATTGAGCGGTTTAAGGCTAGATTGGTTGCCAAAGGATTTACTCAAAGAGAGAGAATTGAATATCATGAAACATTTTCGCCGGTTTCCTCGAAAGATTCTTTTAAAATCATTATGGCTTTAGTGACTCACTGCAATTTAGAACTACATCAAATGGATGTTAAAACCGATTTTCTTAATGGGAATCTCAATGAAGAAATATATATGAAGCAACCACAAGGTTTTGAAGAAAATGACAAGCTTGTTTGTAAACCCCCTGTCAAAAATTTAATTACATATAGGTCCTCGGATATTTTCCAAATTTTAGGGGGGGCAATTGCCCTCCCTTGCCCCCCCTGGATACGCCCCTGGATCCATGTATATATCACAAGGTCAGTGGGAGTAAATATGTTTTGCTTGTTTTATACGTTGATGATATATTACTTGCTTGCAACGATTTAAGTATATTATTTGAAACAAAGAAATTCTTATCAAGTGAATTTGATATGAAAGATTTGGGTGAAGCATCTTTTGTTCTTGGTATTGAGATCAACAAAGATCGATCTAGACATTTGTTAGGTCTTTCTCAATCAGCTTACATCGATCGTATATTACAAAGGTTTAATCTCTCAGAATGTAAGTCAAGTGTTGCTCAAATTGTAAAAGGTGATAAATTGAGTTTAACTCAATGTCCTTTGACAGACTTACAGAAGAATGAAATGAAAGCATTTCTTTATGCTAGTATTGTTGGAAGTCTAATGTATGCTCAGGTATGCACTAGACCAGATATTGCATTTTTGGTTGGACTCTTAGGAAGATATCAAGTTAATCCAAGCTTGGATCATTGGGTTGCTGCGAAGAAAGTTTTGAGATATTTAAAAGGTACTCGAGATTATAGATTAACATATACTCGAGTTGAAAACTTGAATCTCATTGGATATTCAGACTCAGATTTTGCTGGATGTAAAGATGAAAAGATGAAAAGAAGTCAACCTCTGGTTATATCTTCAAAATGGCAGGTGGTGTTGTATCTTGGAGAAGTGAAAAACAAAAGTTAATAGCCACATCAACCATGGAAGCTGAATTTATTTCATGCTTTGGAGCTTCATTTCAATCAAGTTGGTTAAAAAGTTTCATTCAATAATTGAAAGTTTTCAATTTTGTTGAAAGACCAATTCAAATATACTGTGATAACCTTTCGACAGTGTTGAGCATTAACAACAACAAAAGTGTCACGTCTACAAAGTTTATAGAATTGAAGTATCTAAAAATCAAAGAAAAGTTAGAGAAAATGATATCATAGTCGATCATATTAATACTAATGATATGCTAGCTGATCCACTCACTAAAGGACTACAACCTAACAGACTACATTCAGATGTTTTAGCAATGGGTTTGTTAGGTTCTTGGGATGTCATCGTTTAAGTGGGAGTAATTTTATTTCCATATGTAATATTTTATATTTTCAATATTGTAATAATTTTTATTATTATTTATACTCTGATTTAATTTATTTATGAGATTATCAAAACTTCAATAATTGTATTTTAATAAATGATTTGTCAATTTCTTATTTCTTATTTAACTCTGATTAATTTGTGAGAATGAATTGAGAAATTAAATTTTTCTCTTGTGATGATTTTCACAATAAGGATGAGATTATAAAGTTAAAATTTTCTCTTGTGATAGTTTTCATAATAAGGATGAGATTATAAAGTTAATTTTTTCTCTTGTGATGGTTTTCATAATAAAGATGAGAAAATATAATAAAGTAGGTATACATTTTTTTGTGTGTGATATATTTCACAATAAAGAATAAAATTATACATAAATTGATTTATGGTTCATGAGAATCATAAATGATGTCTAGTGTGAGTATGGGCTCACCATGAAGATTAGATTACGGAGGACTGACAAAAGAATGATACATATATAAAGTAGCATTCAGTTTGTCGCACTACCACATGAAGCTCATGTTAATAAAGACGAACGTAATGTGATACAGAGAAGTTTCTACGTTGTACATTTAGACATAGCGGCGATGTGATTCATTATTATAGTTTTTATGGGACCGAGTGTAGACTTGAAAAGAAAAATAAAGAAAGCATGCATTAAAGATTGTTTATATGGTTGAATAAAGGTTAATATATGTGTAATAGATCAAGTGGGAGAATGTTAACAATTTCTCTTGTTATTTTATCAAGTAAATGATCTACACGTACATATTAACAACGATAAATCTTAAGTTATTTAAGTGATGATACATTCATGTAGATAAATTAGTGTAGGTCACGATAAGACAAGATGATTTATGATGATAGTGATCTCTTGACCTAAGTCATAAAGAGTAAGGAAGACTAAGTCCCTATTGGAGCCTAAACAGGACCTCCTCATATTAAAGTATCAATATATGGATCAATTTGTAAATAACCCATTGTTTTTATATAAATAAGATATGAGGGTAAATAAATATCATCTATTCTATTTAGTCCAAAAAAAGACATCCAATAGAGACGAGTCTCAGGAATCCCAAAAGAGAGGAAATCTCAGAAGAAAGGCAAAAGAAATATACAGAGATCAAGTCTGTACTTCCGTTGTAATGGATTCAACACAAGGTACGTTCGAATTTGTAAGTACATTACATTCTTGATATAGAAATCTTAGATCATAAAGTATGATAATTTCTATCACTTCATTGATGACAACACAAGGAAGGTCTGGGTCTATTTCTTGAAGAACAAATCAGAAGTGTTCTCGATTTTCAAGAAGTGGAAGGTAGAAGTAGAAACTGAGACAGGTTGCAAGTTGAAGTATCTCAAGTCAGATAATGGTGGAGAGTATGACATCACAGAGTTCAAGAAGTTCTGTGAAGAGCATGGAATTCGAAGAGAATGCCGGACCCCTGGAGAGGTCCACGGTTACAGAACAAATGTCGTCGTCAAGTCCTCAAGTCAACACCTCGGAGTCGCCGACTGGGACTACCAAGTCGTCGATTCCAGTGGTGAATCGGCCGAGTTGAGACATAGTTAGTCAGTTCTGGTAGACTGACGACCTCGTTCCTTGGACTCGCCGACTCCACCCCTGAATCAACGACTCCCAGGCGTTACTTGTGGCTGGCCCACATTATTATGGCACCATTAACCCGAGGCCATAATGACAAGGGCGCGATGCCCATTTTGGTAACGCCCCCTAGGACCATATAAAAGGGGTCCCTAGGGGTCCTTCCAAAGCACATTACATTTCCCCACTCAACCAGAGAACTTTCGGAGCGGAATCGTCGACTCCCACACCTGAGTCGCCTACTCCACTCCCTACAGGATTTGACGTAGAAAGTGCGTCGTGGACTCCAAAGCCTCCGGCATCACCTCGCACCTCCACGAGCCCCTGATAGCAGATTCCGTGCTTCATCATCACCTTCATTGATGAGAACACAAGGAAGGTCTGGGTCTATTTCTTGAAGAACAAATCAGAAGTGTTTTCGATTTGCAAGAAGTGGAAGGCAGAGGTAGAAACTGAGATAGTTTGCAAGTTGAAGTATCTCAAGTGAGATAATGGTGGAGAGTATGACAGCACAGAGTTCAAGAAGTTTTGTGAAGAGCATGGAATTCGGAGAGAATGGATAGTGCCTGCCAATCCACAACAGAATAGAGTTGCTGAAAGGATTAACAGAACACTGAATGAGCACGCTAGAAGCATGAGGTTACACTCAGGTTAACCTAAGTGCTTCTGGGAAGAGGCAGTCAACACATCTACTTATCTTATCAATCGAGAACCTTCTGTTCCTATGGATTTCAAGATTTCAGGAGAGCTTTGAACTGGTAAAGAAGCAAAATATACACATCTCGTGTGTTTGGAAGTGTGGCATTTGTTCATATCAAGAGTAAAAACAAAGACAAGCTGGATGCTAAATCTCAGAAGTTACTTCATTGGATATGGAAAGGATCACTTTGGCTACAGATTCTGGAATGACGAGTCAAAGAAAGTTATTCATGCAAAATATGCCATCTTTCAAGAACAAAATCTCTACAAGCACAAGAATAGTGCTAAAACTGACAGAGATGATCTGTTTATTGAGTTTGAAGTTGATGAGAGCCTAGTAGCCTACCAGCGTAGAATCCTTTAGACATTTTAGAGGAGATAGCAGATCCTAAACTTGAAGATGAGGAACAAGAAATTTCTCAATATTTTGTTGGGAGATCTACTAGACAAACTAAACCATCAAATAGATGGGATCCTTCAGTGAACTACCTCTTACTGACAGATAATGGAGAGCCAAAATCATTTGAAGAGGCTCAGGTGCAAAATGACTTTGAGAAGTGGGAGCTAGTCATGAAAGAAGAGTTTAAGTGTTTTGAAAAGAATAAGATTTGGCAGCTGATTCCTTTACCTCAAGGAAAGCGTGCTTTACATAATAAATGGGTCTTCAGGTTAAAGGAAGAACCAGACGGAAGAAGGAGGTATAATGCAAGATTTGTAGTCAAGGGTATAAGCCATTAGAATTAAATAGGTTTAATTCTGTTAAATTGACTTTAAACCTTGTAATGGGTATTAGGGTTGCAAATACAAAACGGCAACCCTAATCTCCCGTACAAGTATCTTATAATGACTTATGCTCTTTGAGAGAGAAAAATAAGAAGACGAGAAACCCCATGGACGTAATTAAGCACATTGTCGAACCACGTAAATCGGTTTTGTTCTTGTTTTTGCTCGGTTTTCTCATTTCGATTTAAGCATTGATCCTATCAGTTTGGTCTTGATTAAAATTTTTATATGCATTAAAAGTAAAATTTAATGTCTAAGTTCCACTTGATTGATTTTCAGTCAACATTATTGAATGTGCAAATAGTTTGTTTTGACAAAAAATTAAAATCTAAATATTTTCCACCAAGATAGTCTAAATCATACTTCCAAATTATTCAAAACTTTTAACAAGAAAATAAATACCAGAAAAAAAAATACAAATATTTAACCGAAAAAATCGATAAAAGACCAAATTTTCTCATTCTGTTTGAACAAACGATCAAACAAAAAAGGTAACCGATGGAAACCCAGATCATAAGCGTAAAAACATAAGAAGAAAACAAAGGATCGTCATTTCTTCTAAGAAGAGGATTATAATACTCCTGAGAAGCAGATCCTATTTCGCCCTTTCCCTTTCCAGCCTTCTTAATTAGGTAAAAGATTCTGATGAATATTTGAAAGAACTCCACCATTGGCGATGGTCATAGTTCCAAGTAATTTACTCAGTTCCTCGTCATTCCTTACAGCCAACTGTATATGTCTAGGCACGATGTGATTCATTGAATTTATAAAATGTGTTTAGCTCTGTTTGCCTATATTTGGTATGGCTGCATGGGTAAAACCCAACTTATTTTACTTGTATTTGAATGCTTCTGACAGACATTAGCAGTAATGAAGAAAAATGCATCAATCAATCTGAATTCTTATTTCTAAACTCCTAAAAGAAAAATTGTAAAATATGAATTCTATCTATAATTAAAAATTGTAGGTTCAAACAAAGAATATGTAATCTCTAATAATATGTTTAGTTCAAATAGAAATTAAAATCACTTACCGGAGGAGGTGGCCGAAATGATGAAAATTGCACTGGAAGATGGGTTCATCGAAATTGCTGGAGAAATTGCTGGAGAAGTCGATTGGAATTAACGGAGGAGGTCGAAGAGAAGAAATAGCCGCCGCTGGATGGAGTTTCGCCGGCGAAATCGCAAAAATGGGAGAAATCTGGATTGAGAAAGGGGAGAAATCCGGAGTGAAGGGGTTAGGGATTTTAATTTTTTTGGTTTTAAATTGTATAGGGATTCAGGGTTTGGGGTAATTTTTTTTTTATTTAGGTTTTATATTTTGTAAGTTTTATTTTAACTTTCATTTCTACAAAATCTAGGGGCTAAAACAAAATATCCCTAAATTTAGGGATGGCTTCTTCATAAGCCGTCGCTAGCATCATAGAATTTCCACGAAATCCTTCTTCAGATTTAGGGACGGTCAGAATTCGTCCCTAAATCTGTCCCTTCAAGTCTGTTTTCTTGTAGTGGATTAGATTGAGCCAACAAATTTCAAACAGGCTGTCAAAAATCAGGTGTGGGTAGATGCAATTATGATCGAAATTGAGGCACTCTGACGAAAAGAAACATGGTCTCTAATGGATCCACCACCACATAAAAATATCGTCACTTGTCGTTGAGTATACAAAATCAAGAGAAAGTCGAATGGTTCTTTGGAGAGAAGGAAGGCACATCTTGTAGCTTGCGGTTTCAACCAAATTGAAAGAGTGGATTTCACTGAGACATATAGCCCCATTATTAAATTTCCCACCATTCCGATCATTATATCTTTGGCAATATCTCGAAGGTGGACAGTTCGACAACTTGATGTTGATAATGCTTTTCTAAATGGCGACCTTTGTGAGACCGTATATGACACAACCTGGAATATTGGAGATATAGAGAGTATGTCCATTCATAAGATCAACCCGTAGATATCCTAACCAAACTGCTTTCGTTCCATCTCTTAAATCGCATGAAGGAAAAATTTATCTGCGAACTGCCAAAAAGTATTCGGGGTGCTGTTGGAAGAACCTCTCAATTAACAACTAGTTAACATTAATTAATTATCTATTAATAAGAAAATATAACATCTATTAATACATTGTGGATATTAGGGGTGTAAATGTGTCCAGGTCGGATCCGAACCCGGCCGTCTGGGGCTGGGCTAATTTTAGCCCCATTAAACGTTTTGGACCCGGAGGTCCGAGTCCAGACCCGACCATTAACTAGACCCGATCAGACCCAGAAATTATAACAGATATTATATACTATATTAATATAGTTTAGGGTTTAAATTATAAAAATACCCATTAATTTTTTTAACCAATATTATCTTTAACTATAGAGTTTAATTATAAAAATACCAAAGATCATTAGAGTTTCAACCTATATTATCTCCAATTTTAGGGTTTCTACTTTAGGATTTTATCTTCATCCTTAGGTGATTTTGAAATAAAATAATTCATGAAGAGAAGTAAAGTCATTCAACCCAGACTCGGCCTATTTACACCCCTAGTAGATATCAATACATAAGATACAGTTTTGAGTTATTTGACTGTTAACTAAGAGGTTCTTCCGACACATCGATAGGCATACATGGTTATCTGATACGTGGCTGATCGATTATAATTCTATACAGGAAGGCACAGCGCAGATCTGAAAAGCTGCGGCCGAGGAAGATGATCTGAATCCGATCGTCGAGGAAGACGACTAACCACAGTCGGATTAATATTTGTTAATGATGACGATAAAAAGGAGAGATGACGAAGGAGAAGGTTTATAACTTACCTCACGATTTTATCGATGTATGTAATTTGTTTCATATGATAGAAATGTAAAAGATTAAAAATGTAATATTCCTGGAATAGATTGAAAAAAAATGACTTCATTTGATTGAATGAAGAATGCGATGATGATGTTTGATTTCTTATAAGAAATATCCAACCAGAACATTTTTTTATGCACATACATCAAAGAAAGTTAAGTAGACAATTAGATGCAATTTTTGAAGTTGAATTTATTATTCAGGCAGTGATTGACACATCTCGATGGTATTTGTGGCCATTTGCATCATTTCATCATTTTCAGACTCGAAGGCATGCTCTCCATTAATCATAACTTTCTTTTCAAATTTGACAGAGAGCGAAATTCTTTTGCAAAATTTGATCTTTGCGATAACATGATTGAGAATTTCTACCAACATTCTACGTTTGAAATCCTTCATCTTCTTGATTACTTGGAGCTTCCAGATGATTGCATCGTATGCTCTTTCGTATATGACTGCTTTTGACGATTTAAAAATAATAGAAATCTTTTGTGACTTTTTAACAAGTTGTGCATGATCGAGGAGACATCCAATTGAAATGAAAACAACCTTATTCATATCAGTGGCATTCGCCGTTATCTTAGATGATTTGTAGGTGTTGTAACAAGTATTTTTATAACTAACTATATTCTAATGGTTGGTACCATGGACCGAACAGACCGTAGGGCCCAGAAGACCCATGAAGATCTTCTATAAGTACCTCCCTTGACCATAAAAAGTAAAAACTTCATCGACAATCGTTAAATGATTCAATCCAAAATAACCTAATCTCCAACTCCAAATACTCATATAGCCACCGCTGACTATCTAGTTCTTATTCTTGTTTCACCTCCGACCATCTTGTTCCACCGCCGACCATTTTGTAGATAATGAAACAGAAGAAAAATCAAACTCGGTTGTTTCGAACATAGAAACTATGAGCCCGATTGATCTTGATCACCATGACGATGATATTTTTGCTAGTGGTGAAGAAGTTGAAGAAATTGAAGATTAATTAATTTCAATAATTTTTGTTCATTAACTAAATTATTATCTATTTACATTTGGATTATTTAATTTTTAATTATTTAGACTATTTACATTTAAATCAATATTTTAATTACATTAGTAAATAGTAAGTATAACATACTAACATTAGTATTTAGTAAATTACTGTTTAAAATAAAATAAACTAAATAATATTTTGATCGAGGATCCCCGTCCCCGTCACTACAAGAAAACAGGGAAACAACCACGACCAAGTTCACTGGCTAAATGGTCAAATCCATGGTTAAATTGATTTAGCCACGGGAGTGGCCAAGGCTGTAGGTCTGGTGACTAATGATTTTTAGCCACAGAATTGATTTTCCGTGGCTAAAAATTAGCCATGACATAATTCAGTAGCTAATTTTGGTAATCGGTAATCGGGTAAAATCTTTAAAAAAATTAGCCACGGCACAATTCAGTGGCTTTTTTTTGGCCGTGGTTAATTTTTCGTGGCATAAAGGGCCACACCAGAAATCAATGGCTAATATTTTATTGGCCGCAACTATATTTTTGAAACAGGAAGAAAAGTGAAAGGCCACGGCCAAAATCAGGATCTAAAACCCTAGAAACTAAAAAATTAATATATACTTTTGGTGATATAGTATTGATGAAGCACGGAATCTGCTACCAGTGGGCTCGCGGGGTGGCGAGATGAGCCGGAGGCTGTGGAGTCCACGACGCGCGCTCTACGTCAAACACCTGCAGAAGAGGAGGGGAATCGGCGACTCACGTGGGAGTAGGCGATTCGGGCTCCTTAGTTTGCTCTGGTTGGAGTGTGTGTCAAGAGGATCTGACTTGAGGGTAGAGGTCCCCCAAGGACCCCTTTTATAGGGTCTTGGGGGACGTTTTCCCCATTCATTTGTGTGGGGCCCACGCCATTAAGGTACCCTATTAAGGAATGCCTTAATGGCGAGGGTCCGCTCAAGTAACGGCTGGGGGTCGGCGATTCAGGTATGGGAATCGCCGATCCAGAGGTTCAATCGCCGACTCCCCATGAGCCTAGTGGCAGCCTACCAGAGCTGTCCACGAGGCCTAGAGTTAGCGATTCCCCCCCTGGAGTCGGCGACTTGGTAGTCCCAATCGGCGACTCCCAAGTGTTAGCTTGAGCTCTTGACGTAGACACGTGCTCCGCACCGTGGAAGCCTTTCTGGGGGTCCGGCATATAGCGACGGAACCCTATTCCTTGTTTGAAGGGCGTTGCTGGGAGTGA